>JAOSBK010000206.1:7426858-7439831 GCA_027568895.1 Erythroxylum shatona | reverse complement strand
GTTCGTAGCCTAGCTTTACATTTTTAGCCTTAGCTTTGCTTATTTAAGCAGCCTTAGTCTTTCATTGTAAACACGTTAAGCTTTGTATTCTAGTTTGATAATGAAAAAATGAAGATCTTTTCTTCGCAAAAATAGTTCTCTTTCTTGTCTGAAACCTTATCTCCTTATTGGTGAGCTTATTCTATGAGTGTTAAGATTGTAGAAAGATTAGTATGCTCTATATTTTCACACGCACAGCGGTTTCATAGTGTCATTAGTATAAAGTTCAAAGACTTGCTTTTGCAATCTAAACAATCTCAACTTTCAGAAATTTCAAGACTAAACAGCGACTGATAGAATCAAGAAATTCTGGTACTGCAGACCCCTACAATCATGGCAGATAAGCGCATACAAATAATTTGATGTAGGGTCACGTTAACAGAGTCTTCGATTCCAGAAGCAAGGACCTTTGACAAACCCTGTATTGCCAAACTGAAGTCATACGTTTAGCTGTGTCTTCATTTAATGATACAGAGAAATTTTCCACTGTATTTCACGTCTACCAAAACTAAGTTGTGATTAAACCTTCCTAGTTCTGAGTTCTAACAAATCTTCCCTTCCTAGCTATGACCAAAATCCATACTAATCCTACCCAACAAAAAGTAAGTATAGCAGGAATTTGGAATAGAACCAGACAAGCACAGCTCGGTCAAAGTCAAGAGCATCTATGGAAAACAATTAAGTTATTCTTCTTCATATAAAAAATGGATGCACTGTGACCTATGTGCCCCTGAAAATCATGTCTAAGCCCGAACTTTACGACCATGGAGTTGGACTGACGACAATTTAACGTGTCACACCATAATTGGCTAAGGTACTCAGGCAATTAAAAGCCAACGATTCAAAGTTAAACAACTAAGTGGCACAAAATACTAAACAACAAAATATGTAGAATTAAACAGCAAAAGGTATTTGACTCACTTCTGTTGCAACCCTCGCCGTCGACGTAGCCATCTCCGACGAACCCTTCTTTGCACCAACACCTGAACCCTGATTTCCCATTACCACGCTTAACATCCTTACAGAACCCATTTGGGTGACAGCGATTCCTTGCACAATTACCTTCAAGCCACCATTCCAATTCAGCTCTCTGCAACTCTAGCGAAACCACAGGACCATATGACTCGACAGCAAGCGACGAGAAAACATACTTGCAGTGTGTCCCTGTAACATTTTCGTAACTCATGACATCGATTTCCAGTCCCTCCTTCGAAAAGCAAGTCAAGTTGCCGCTTGTAGAGTTACAGTTGCGTGCATTCAACCATGACTCCAACGGACTCCTCGTTAGAGAGCACCCTCCTAAAGGCTTTGAGCAGTTTTGCAGTAGCAGATTGCTTCTCCAAGCAACAGCTATGTTGCTACCAAACAAAGGTTTTATTGATTCAACCGCGCGGTAACATCGTGCAGGGAACTCGATGGAGAGACCATCTGATGTTATGTTCTGGACTTGAAATCCTCCGATTTCAGTCCCTGTTTTCGTGCAGTTCAATGGGATCAAGCAATTATCAGAGAAGCCAAATGGATAAGGCACTTTCTTTACTGATGATCTGCTATTTTCACATGTTGTCGTGCAGTTGATTGAGCCGTGAGCTATCGTTGACGCGACCATGTAGACTATAGGCATAAAAAGATACAGACTTGCTCGTTGAAGAATCATTTTGGCAATCTCTGAAGGGAGCTGAATGATTAGCTCTCTGTCTGTGGTAGAAGCAAAAGCAATCAACTCAAAGAAGCTTGATCATGCAACAGGGTCATCAAAATGTCAAGTCTTCTTGCTTTCTGCTGATTAGAGAAGAAGAGAGAGAGAAAAGAGTGATGAGAAAATTGACACAAAAACTAAAAGCCAGAACTTTTGTGCGGTTGGGAGGTCATCTAATCCAATAAATGCCCAAAATTCACTCAAGCAAAAGCCTAAAGGAATGCATGGTTATAGTTTGGTGAAACATTTATGAACTGAGCTTACCTTTCCTCTGAACTCGTTCTATGGCTACAACACCTGTGCAATGAACAAAGGCCGCTAATGTTCTTCATCTCACAGACTAAACGAAACAGGTGCCAGCTTTTCTGGATATAGATTTTCAAACAGCGATGATATAAGGCCTTGAAGCAACAAACTTTTCTACCGCAAAGAGACCTTCCTCCATTTTCTCTTTTTTCTTTCCCACTCACAGTATCAAATTAATGGGAGTCCCGAGAACAAGAAGAGTCCTTTGCAACCAGATATTCCCCGTAGGCCATAGGTGGAAACTTATTCACGGAAAGAGACTGGAATTGAACAGTCAGCACGCAATAATAAAAGCTTTGACTTTGAAACACAAAGAATAGTCCTATGTTTTTTTTGTGTGGACACTTCTTAACCAGCCTTTGGTTGGTTGATAAATGACTTGATGACTGTGGGGAAGGTAGGACACCACCATGTTTCCAACTTGTTGCCTTTCCCCTTTTATATTACCTCCTCCTAATGCAATGCCATCTGATTTTACTGATTCACAAGGTTTTGAGCTAAAATTTATGTTACTTCATTCAGCTACTTTAGAACTAGGGCGTAACTTGGAATTCATTCAAAGCGTGGGTCTGGGTCCTCCGCGTTTTATGTGTCCGCAAGTTGGAACTTGAACGTTGGCCAGACCTTTTGATAGGGACAATTAATTAAACAGCTAAATCCCTTATGTATTTCAGGTTGTTGACTTTAATGAACATTAATCCCTTATCTTTGGATTTCACCTTTAACTTTCTTTATTCACTGTTTTCCAGTCTATGATGACTATTGAATTTCATTAGAAAGTCACCTCTCCTTTTCCTATGTCATTTTTAAGTTTTAGCTGAAGAGAAAGATTTAAATTTACTTTATGACATGACTGTTTCAAATTTTGGTATAACTTGATAATTATTTAAACTTTAAAAAAAACCATTTTCATAATTTTAATTAATTCACTTGCCCTGTCCACTCAATTCAGTATTTGAATGGATTAACATTGACTTTAGGCAATTAATTACATGACATCTTCATCTGTTAAATTTCCAATTAGATACGTTGAAAAGCAAGTGCCGTGTTTACAGTTCCCGAGGTGGTGGGACACTGATATCGCCGTTTTGCCCTGAAACTGACAGCCGATTCTGTATCAAGAGCAGTGGGGTGGGTTCCTTGTCATGACGGGTGTTATCCCATTGCGTAGAATCTTAGTCCAACTGATTTTTATGTGCTTGGGATAATTATTCTTCAGTTGCATTTGCGTTAGTGCCAAAATAAGAGAGACTTGACCACTGCAAACGCTGTCTCTTCTTCTTCCCGTTTGTTTCCTCTCCGTTCAACAAGCCAAAGGCTGATTGCATGACAGCACCTTAGAAAAGCCATCAAGGCTGACTGCATGACAGCATCTTAGAAAAGGCTTCCCAGCTTTCGATAAGTGCTGCCTGCTAATTAACAGCGAGTCACGATATAAACTTTTGTATTATCTTTTAATGCCATCTTTTGTTATAGATTGAATAAATATATCAGTAATGCACATAATAAATCAGTGATATCTTTTAATGCAAATTCAATTCTTTAACATTTAAAAATGCAAATCATATTATATGGTCACTTTGTAAATCATTATTAGACAAATATGAATTCCTCTCTCTAATTATTTTAGAAGTTAACACTTTCAAGTCATTAAGGATTTGAATAGGTTGTTGAAACACTTAAAATCAGTCTCTAATTCACCAAATCATTATAGTAGTCATAGAAACATATCAAATCTCAATAAAATGTTTACGATTAATTAATTTATTAAAATAATTAACCAGCAATTAAATGAGTATAAAAGTGAGAAATTTAATTTTACCCCACTCTTATTTAAAGAAAAGATCTCATTTAAAAACAATTAGTCTGAAACCTATTAGAATAGCTATAATAAGTCTCAATTTCTCTAAATTAATTGATTTTAATCTATCATTCAAATCAAAACTTACTATTAATTGATTAAATACGATAGCACTCCATATCAATTAAATAAGAACAATAAGTTTAATGAAAAAAATTAAACTATAAATTAAATAATTGAGATAACTACAACTACTTAATTTATTTTTCTTTGTTTCTTATAAGTTAAATATGTAAAAACATAAACAATCTAATTCCTATTTGTAACATTCATTTATAATAATTATGAATCATTAAACTCAAAGATCGCAATAGAGTAATTAAATATGAATTAGTTTATCGAATCAGTCAATACTAATTACCCATGAAATAGAAAAACAAGAAATAAGAAATATCTGAATTAAAATAAAATTTAGGTTTAGAAACTCACAAAGTTACAAATGCACCAACTCTTTCTTCCTTAAAATATCCCCTACAATTGAATCAATAATATCCACATGACAAATAGGTTGAAAATCAATGGGGTACTTCATTGTTTCAAAAACATTAAATTCTATTATTTTTCCCTCAAACTCGATGAAAATGGTACCCTCATTCACATTAATTTTTTAGCGGTCTTTATAAACAACCTTCCAAACAAATTTGAAGTTGAATGTTCTACACTATCTTCATTTATTTTCAAGATTTAAAAATTCACTGGAAATATCAAACTATTGACTTCAACCAAAACATTCTCTATAATACCAATAGGATGCATATAAGAACAAACATTTGGCTAACTAGTCACATTAGTTTTTTGCAAAGGATTGACATTTAAAACTTAGTTAATTGAGTATGACATAACACTAATAGATGCACCTAAGTCTAGCATGATACACTTAATTTTCTTATTACTAAAAACATAAGTGCAAACATGCTTGGATCTTTGTTTTTTTTTTGGTAATATCCTATTTATTATAGCTGAAACATTCTTATCCAAAATTATTCTCTCTTTGTTATTTAGCTTCCTTTTATTTGTGCATAGTTTTTCAAGAACTTTACATATTTTAGAATTTTCTAGATGGCTTCTAGTAATGGTATATCATTTTTCACCTTTTTGATGTTCTTTAATATCTCTCTTTCATCATCTTCTTCTTTTGATTTAGCTAACTTACAAGTGAAACGAGGTACACATAAATTAGATGGTATATGCAAAGGAAAAGCCAAACTTTACCTTTGTTTGATCTTAAGATAGAATTTAATCTTTCTTATCTCCTTTTTCATGTCGTTATACCTCCATTGGTAAATAAGATTTGTATTGAATTTCCTTCCCACTTTTCAATGTTATTACACTCAATTTCACTTTTGGACTCATTACAATTTGTGACAATATTTTTTTCTGATATTTTCCCTTCTAATTTACTAACATAGGTGGCTAAGAGAGTGATCTAATTTCTTAAAATTTGAAGTTTGCCCTTATTTCCTATTGAAATTACTAAGTAATTTTAATAATGGCCTTAATAATTTTATCTGAAGATATACATGAATTTGAGGGTTGAGATTGAGCATGTGCAGGTGTCAGTGCTGGAGGTTGTCTATTGAAATTTTGATGTTGGTATATTTGTTTCCCTCCTTGATTTTTATAGCTAAAATTCAGATAATCCCTTCATCCCATATTGCAATAATTTGAATAAGAGTTATATTTTCACCGATGTTGACCAGGAAATCCCCTCATTGTATTACCTTCTTGAATGGAGTCTCGTCGCAACGTTTGGTACAAATCTTTAGGATACCTAAAGAGTGAGCATATTTTACACACTTACATCAATTACAATTGGCCTACAACCATTTAAATATTAAAGCAATTAAATATGAAATTTTATCCTCAAGGTTCACAATACTTACCTTATTCACTCGCTTAGCAACTCCATCTATCCTTGTCTAAAATTATTGAGAATTTTCAACGATATTTGAAATCATTTACCTAGCTACTTCTAGTGTTTTGTTTACCAAAGCTCCTCCACTAGCTACATCTACCATACTCCAATCTATTAGAAATAACCCTTTCAGAAAAGTAATGAATTAAAAGTTGTTTAGGAATCTAATGGCGTGGGTAGTTAGCACGTCATTCCTTAAACATCTCCTAATATTCGTAGAATATTTCTCCAATGAATTGTCTTATCCTACATATCTTCTTTCTGATATTGGTAGCTCATAATGCAGGAGATAACTTCTCTAAGAATAACTTTTTCATTTCATTCTATATTGTTACTAAACTAGAGGGAAGATAATAAAGATAATCATTTAATTATCTTTCAATGAAAATGAAAATGCTTTGAGATTAATTTGGTCTTTTTTCAATCCTTATGACTTTATTCCGAAACAAACAATATGAAATTCCTTTAAATGTGTATGTTGATCTTCACCTGCAAGACAATGAAAGATAGGGAGTAATTAAATGAAACCAAATGTCAGTTCAAAATCTACCTCAACATCTGAAAGTCTCATGCATAAGGATTGCTGATTCAAATTTAGTGTTGTTAACTCTCTACCTCTCTCAACATTCTATTGGTAGGATTTGCCGTCTTCTCTTCAACTTCTTGGAAAACAAAGTTTGTGTCAATTGTTAAATCTATCTCTACAATCACCTTTGGAGATGAATGCATTTTTCCTTGTTTAATCTCTTTCCTTAAATAACATATTATCTTCTCAATCTCTGAATTTTATTGTAACTTATCTATCTGAGAAAAACGAGTCATACAAGATGAAAAATTAGCAGTAAACTACAAAATAAAGTAAAGAAACTAAAATAGTTCCTTGGCGATGATAACAAAATTTTGAACATGCTATCGAAGTCCTCAAATTAATATATGATTCACTAAAATATTATAGTAATTGTGGAACTAGGTTAAGTCTCAAAAGAATTAGATATTAGTTTTTTAATTTTAACTAACAAATTAAAATGGGAGGTTTATGATTAATTAACTAATAAAATAAAATTAACAATAATTAAAATAAATTAAATGAGTATAAAATTGAGAAATTCAATTTTATCTAACTCTGATTTAAGAGAAGGATCTCATCTAATTTTAACTTTAACTATAGTCTAAAAAGAATAAATCACAACTCAAACAATTAGTCTGAAACTAATTAGGATGACCACAATAAATCACAATTTTCCTAAATCAATTGATTCAAATATAGCATTCAAATCAAAACTTACCATTAATTGACTAAGTATGATATAATTTTATATCATTTAAATGATAACAATGAGTTTAATGCAAAAGACTAAATCATAAATTAAATAATTGGGATAACTACAACTATTCAATTTAATTTTCTTTTCTCTTATAAGTTAAATATGCAAATATGTAAATAATTTACTTACTATTTATACTAATCATTTATGACAACTATGGATCACTTAACTTATAGATATTATAGAATAATCAACATTGAATTAAATTGTTAGATTAATCAATATTAATTATTCATGAAATAAAAAATACTTATATTAAAATAAAATCTAAGTTTAGAACAAAACCTTACAAAGTTATAAATGAAGTTTTGATTCCCTTTGAATCAAAAAAATTTAGATTTAACTATTCATGGCTATCTTTTCCTCAGTAAAGATAAAAGAAAGTTAATAATGAGTTTAACTTGTTCTTTCCTCCTTAGAATAATTTGTCTATCAATGTTTGAGAGACAACAATTGAAATAGATTATAATCACTATGTAATAGGGCGTATATAAAGTCTTTTAATTAGACCAAACTTTCTAAACCAAGTTTGATTCCAAGCATGATCTCATCTTATTAGTTTCAAAAATCTATCATCTTTGACTCTATCTTCCCAAAATTTATGGCTTTATCAAATGATGTTCCAATTAGATATTAAAAAAGGATGGGTAATAAGTGGAATAGGAGATCAAATGCATTAAATAACAAGAAAATTCCAATCATTTAATTGCCTTAAATCCACAATATTGGTACCAACTACTTAGTGCAAGGATAACATAAAGAAGATTTAGAAGTTCTTATTGTATATTATTATTAACAAGTTTCGATATATTGGTACTAACTGCTTAGTGAAGGGTTAATATAAAGAAGATTTAGAAGTTTTTATTGTGTATTATTATCAAAAGGGTTTAAGTATATATATCATTGAGTTTATAATTATAATGTAATTTTATGTTAAAATCAAATTTAAGTCATTTTATTTTGCACAACTATGGACATAAAACTATTATAATGCCAAATTAACTTTTATTATAACCCCACAAGTGTAAGGGTCTAGAAAAGACACTCAAGTTGGAATGATGAATAAAGAAATATTGTCGAATAAGGGACTTAGTGAGAGAATCCACTAATTGTTATAGAGTATGAACATGAAATATTTGAAATTATTTATGAAACATTTGATCACAAATAAAGTGAAAATCAATAGTAATGTGCTTCTTAAATGAGCAAAAAATATGATTGGAACATAAGTTTTTCCAACATTGCTATAATAAATTATGAAGGGCATCAGAAGTGAGATAGCAAGTTCGTTCATCAAGTTAGTCAACCAATTGACTTCAACAGTAACGACTATAATGGAATGATATTCAACTATAATAGAAGAGTAGGATATAGTAGATTGTTTTTTGAAATCTTTTTTGGAAAAATTAAAAAATTCATTAATATCGTAAATATAAAAAATTACTTCCACCACTTACACCTGATTTTTTAACATTAATAATACATTTATGTACGGGAGAACCAAATTTGAACTTTTTAACAAGGATAAAATGCTTAGGACATCAAAACATTACCTAGTATACGAGAACATCTAGGGACACATGCATAACATGAAAGTATTCTGCTTTTCTTCAACCTAGATCAAATGACTTTGTCCTTTAGCCAAAATTGTTTCAGTTTCTCAAACGTTAAGCCTTGAAGGAGGTCCTACTACATGCATCCGAATATACTCAATTTTGGACTTGCGAAGCTACTCCTTTAGTCTGCTAAAGTAAGATTAAACTCAGCTTATAATAACTTCTTGAAGATGGATCATTTATGAACAATGAAGTTTTAATACTATTTCTTCCATCAGTTTGAATCATGGAATAATGGAATGCTTTTTCTTTGTCCTTCCATCTCTTTGAAAATGCAATGTTTAATCTACTGTCAATGGAAATGTATGTGAATGTGGTACAACTACTCAATTGTCCATGCATGCTTTATATGCCACTTTGGTTGGAATCTTTATAAGGTATCACCTACTCTCTTATGCTAACTAGAGCCTAATTGAAGGCAACCTCAATTTGCATCTCTTGTTGCTTGAATCTCCTGGCATTCTTTTCATTCCATATAGTATGTATATAGATGCCAAGGATAATGAGATAGGCTACTATATCACCCATAGAAAGATTGTTTCGAGTGTCTAATAATCATAGGATAGACTTTGAGAGATACATCACATTAGAGCACCAATTAAGGAGAAATTTAACACGATTCCATAAGGCAATGGAGTCGCTACACCTAAAGAATATGTGTGACATAATTTTAGCAATTAAACCATATAGGATGCAGGTGTCCAGTAACTATAAATATTGTAACCTCTCCATTGTATTAATTCTTAAGCCACATAAGAAAAGGGTCTTTAGGCATAAGGTTTCGATTCCAATTGAGCTTGTATCAATTCTCCAATTAACCTATAGGTCTTATCCAATCCTTACAAGCTTTATTTGTGAATTTGGCATTCAAGTTATTATTCCATATATAGTAATCCCTTAGCTCTATATTAGTAGAGTAATTATGGATCAAATGACTCAATTCCCTTAGATAATTATGTCATTATCCTTCTTCAATACATAAATATACCTTGGCTTAAGCTGGGAGATGATTTAGAGTATAGACAACTTGTTTATTATTAATAAGTGGCCCATTTTTTGACCAATTATCACACCATAAGAATGTTAAGGTACCATCACCAATTCTATAACCCATATTAGGTTCAATTAAGCTGCTAAGCTTATGTAATTAATTGACGAAATAAGAGTGGAAGCTTTACTTACAAGAGATCATATACTATCCCCCTTCAATATATAGCTATGCATCTACCTCATCCATAAAGATTCCTTATCCACAAGCACTCTTCATAGCCTTTTAGCCATCAACACCTTGTTGGTGACATTTATAAGAGTACTACCAAAGGCCCCCTCATTTATAGGTTTACATACCTCCGACCACTTGACTTCAGCATTGAACTTATTCACATTGATTTTTACCCATAAAACTTCCTCATTAGCCCCTCAATAGTTTTAATTAGTCCTTTGGATAAGACCATATGACCACTTCAATAAATGTGCCTGGAATTCAAAGTGGATTTGATGAGTTGTAGTTTACCTCTGAAGGGGAGCTCCTTGTTAGTCCAACTCCTTAACTTTTTGGTATTTTTCCACCAATAGTAAATATTATTTAAAATGCAACCTCCTTGTCATCAGTGACAATCCCAAATATACTAAAGGGGGATTTGATGGTCATACACATCAATGCATTAAGTCTCTTAACATATTGCACTGCACTAGAGGCAATGATAATGTGTCTTTTATTATAGTTTATGCCTAAGCTAGATAGTTCTTTAAACTTCCTTAGATATTTCAGCAAGAATTAAATGGAATTTGTTTAAGCCTTGGAAAAAAGCCAGAAGTCATCTGTAAAACATAAACTAGCTTATTTATTATGCTTACACTTGCTAAAATACTTACAGTTGCCTTTCCTCATAATACTGTGTTGTTTCTTAGAACTTACTAATAGGATTAGAGCAAAGTAAAACATCACAAGCAGAGGTAGAGTGATGTTTATCCTCATCACTAGTGCAATCAACATCAACAAAGACACGAAAAACGAGTGGTGAATGATTTAATATCAATATACTATAATGGGATGTTCTTTTAAGAAATCAAAGGATTCTTTTCACAACAAGCCAATATGTAGAAGTTAGTATGTACATAAACTGGGCTAATTTATTGACATTATATCCAATATCTTCTGAGTGAGAGGTACTAAAGAGACCCAAGTACTCATCGATATTGGTTGGATGGTATATAAAAGATTCATTATCAAGTTTAAGTATTATAGATGGAGACAATGGAGTGTTGACCTTTTCGGCTTTATACATTTTAGTACATTTAAAAAGGTCAATGATATATTGTCGTTAAGATAGAAATAACCCTTTAGAAGATATGATGGTTTCAACACTTAGGAAATAGTTGAATTAGCTAAGACCCTTAAGAAAAATAGATTAGGAAGACGAGTAGTAGACTTTCGTAGTTTTGAATGTTAATTATCAGTGAGTATAATATCATCCATATACATAAGTAAGTACATAGTACATAGTACATGTACTCATATTATAGATGTAGAGAAAAATGTCACTCTTAGAGTTGGTGAAGCCAAAGGAAATGACAAACGGAACAAAGTTTAAGGTATCATGTTCTTGGAGCTTGACGAAGACCATCAATCACTTGTCTTCAATTTACTTATATGAGTCAAATATCGATAATAAACAATCCTTAGGGTTCTTACATAAAAAAATAATCAGAGAGACACCTTGTAAGAAGGCATTATTAACATTAAGTTGATTTAAAACTCATCCACATTTTATTGCAATAGTAAATTGATGAGTCAAATTATTCTTAGATGATTTTGGGTTAAATTGGAATTAATTTGACTTATTTCTTTATAGATTTGAAGCTTTATTTGGTCCATTCTCTTACATTTCAACTTTGTTGCTTGATAGGTACAAATGGACAGATTGTGGGGGTGAAGGCATAACTTTTCTTGTAGATGTCGGATTAAGGTCATTCAAGGACGCTTGCAAAAAGGACTCCACGTTTTACAACTTCTGTGAAGACTCCAAGGAGGGATTCTATTGACTGAAGGGTCAAAAGTGAAAAAATTATGAATAGGAGAATGTCCGTTTAACGGACATCACCTGGAAAAATGCAGTTCCAGACTGAGAATGTCCGTTTAACGGACATCGCCTGGAAAAATGCAGTTTCAGACCTGAGAATGTCCGTTTAACGGACATTGGCAGCCCAAACACGATCTGTTCTCCCCTGTTTAGTCGAAACTAGGTTTCTTTGGACCCAAAACACTATAAATACTCATTTTGAAGACCTAATTAGGGGGCTGGACACTGAAAATGAGGTAATCACTTAAGGAGGCACAAATTAAGAGGAAGATAGGAAGTTTTTGGGGATTGGCATCAAGGATTGGAGACAACATTGTCTTGTTTTCTTCCCATATTCTCTCTCTACTGTTTCTTAAATGTTGAGCATCTTTATGTGTCTGACTTTTAGTATCATGTTCTAGAACTAAACCTCATTTAAGGTGAAGGATGTAGCCTACTTGGCGATTGATTTGTATTTTTTGGATGACTGACTGTTGAATGAAAGTTCTTGGGTTATGTTTATCTCTCTTGTATTTCACTATTGTCTCTATGCTTGATCTCCATAGATGCAATCTTAGGAATCATATGATGTACTGAGAGGTGAAATATGGTTTATGCTCTAGGAAGATGAACACCTTAGACTTAGAGATACAGATATCCTAAGCTAGTGTGATAACTTATGGTTGCTTGTTCTTCATGGATTTAACTAGTTAGCTTGCACATTGAGAGATGGCAATCAACTAGTTAGATACTCTTGTATGCTTTGAGAAAAGATATGGGTAAAGTTGTGCAACTGTAACATTTAATCAATCTCATAATGTATGAAGCTATCTTTTGAGTTGGTGAACCCCAAGCCCTAATTTCAAATCTTCGATTTATCGCTATTTGCTATTTTTAGTGTTTACAATTTACTGTCTACTAAACTCCAATCATCTTTTAGAGTTTATGGTTGATTTCTACTAAACTCCAATCATCTTTTAGAGTTTATGGACGATTTCATTCAAATAATTAAAATTAATTTGAAAAGATTATGGTTGATTTCTACTAAATGAAAAGATTCTTTAATAAGAAGGTAATAAAGGTATAATTTTTTGTTTGAATCTTGGTCAACGAAATCTGTAAGAGCACAGAGTCGTTTCTAGTACCCACA
>JAOSBK010000206.1:7391381-7420246 GCA_027568895.1 Erythroxylum shatona | reverse complement strand
CAACTCATCATCCATACTTAATTCACATTCTAATTTCAAAATCATCTATATACCAATTCATAATTCAAAGCCATACACAAACCCATATTTCATTTTAATATTTTCACTAAAATTTCGGGGTCCAACAGAACAAGCCCCCTTTAAAGGAACAAGAACAAAAAAGAGCGCGTGTCCGTTAACTGAAGAAGAATCAAAGATGATATAGGAAATGAAGAAATAATTGTCCATTATCCTTTAGGTACCAGGGGCTTTCTAGAAATTAGAGATAAATGCAATCAAGTTTAAATTTTACATGAAATTAGGTTTTGTATTTTAATTTTGAAAATAATTAAAATTAATTAATTTAAAAGTAAGAAATTAATATTTACCCAACTTAATAGGGACATAATGTTTATTTGACTAAGGATTAATAGGTGAGCATTTTTAGTTCAAATTATTTTATTTTAGAAACGTCAGGGGTAAACTAGTACTAGAGATAATATAAGAGCCACCTTAGACTTTTTGTTAAACATTAAGGGACAAATTAGACGTCTTAGCATACAAAAACTAAAGACCAAGTATGAGTAACTATTCTTTTATGGGAAGAACATGAAATTGTTTGAATGTTAGTTTAAGACGAAAGAGAACAATGTGGAGGCTTGTGTCTCTCTAAGTCTAGGATAGAGATTACTTGATGGAGATAAGAATGTTGTGTTCTGATTCTACTTTGACCAAGGTCATGCTATTTTGGAGTAGTAGAAATTTAAATGCAGTGATTTGAATGTTCCCAAAATTTGTAAAGACATTTTGCAGAATAGCTTCCAAATACCAAATCTCTAAAGAGCAATAGCGTTGCTTAGGTGACAATTACAACTAAGATTTGGTGGGGCCGTTTTTAATATTTTATAGGTCTTGGCAAAGTAAAAAAAAATATTCTTTTTTTAATATTTTTAGGCTTTTATATAGAATAAAAATAAACAAAATATAGATTATTTTTATTTTTTTATAAGGTCAAAAATAGGTCTTATTTTGTTTCATTTTTTTATAAAGATAAAAATAGACACTATTTTATCATTTATAAAGATGGATTCTAAGCAGATGCTTACACTGTCCTTGCCCAGGGCCGATCTTGAGATTAGGCAAAATAATATATCAGTTGAAAATTTTGAGTAATTAGAATTTTTAGTTAAAATTAGATTATAAAATTAAATCAAGTTAAAAATATCTAATTAAATTTTATTAAAAGTTTTTAAGTTTGATAATATATGAGTTCTATTTTATCATATAACTCGTATGATCAATAGTTAAGTAATTGTTTCAAAGCCTAGCCCAATAGATCACGGACGCGTGTATCAATCAGACTCCATATCAGAATTGATTGTCTAAACCCACCACTTAAAGATTCTTTTTGATAACCCTTAAACCCTAAACATCTCCAGTGCTGAAATTCACAGTAATAGACGAAACATCGTCAACATGTTGGAGAGAGAAGATTCCGACTCGGACGCGCCGGAGGAGTTTACGTCGGAGCAGGTTTGTTTCTTTGTGCGCTGGTGAGAAAACCCATGTTCGGCTTTTGATCAGATGCTTAGTTTTCGCTTGTTTTGGCCTTTTATATAAGGTGTGTCTGTTTTTTTTTTTCAGGGAGTTTTGCAAGATGAGGAAATAAGGAAAGTTCAGAAGCAAAGCAAAGCAAGGTTTTTCCTTTTTGTTTCAAACTTTTCTGTGCTTGATTGCCTTCCCTTTTTTTATTGACTTTCAAAATGTATTGGGAGACATGAAAATCAGGGAACTTGGTGTTTTTCTTTCTTGTCTAATTATTGAACTTTATGAAAAAAATTTATCTCGAAGTTTAGTATCTTTTGTTCGTTGATTCAAGTAAGACTTAAAAGGTATCGCTTGTTTTTTGTTTTTGATTGAAGTGATAGATGCTGCCAAGTGAACCTGGTTTCAGTTATGTTTTGCAGTTCTAGCATATATGAATAACGTTACAAGTCATTAGTCACCAACATCCATATTGCTGTTGCACTGTATTGATGTTAGTTTCTTGGTTCAAATTTTGATTGGAGATGGAAGTAAATTGTGGATAATTGTTGTAGTCTTTATGCATGTCAGAGTTTATTATAAGTGGTGTAAACTATGGGATTGTTAGGGATAAAATCATGCTAGTAATAGAAATACGATGTTGCAAACGATATGTGTTACTTTCCTTGCTTCTTTAGGGAATACCCTTGATCAACACTGCTTACTCAAGTACTCCAATAAAGTTTATGGCTTGTTTTATTATTGCCGTTCTGCTTCTTCCAGATGTTCTGTCAATGAGTAATCTTTTATATATTATGATTTTACTACTCCTCTTTTCTATAAAGCCTTAAAAATGTTTCCATCTTTGCATTCTTTAATACAAGATGGCTTAGTAGCCTGGTGAATGAGGAAACTTTTGAGGTGATCTTGGTAGGTATATTGTGATATACTTTTGAAGAAAACATTACCTTTAACTTTGCTATATGTAAAACTAGTTTACGAAGCATACTTCTGGTTCCATGCAATAATTTTATCTCTTAACTGTATGATTCGGCAAAGTACTCATTTTTGCAAACTCTGTTTTACTTGCTACGTGCAGAGTTGTTCGTGAGCGTAAAGAATTAAATAGATTGTGGGCACAGAGAAAAACACCACGTCCATCTAAAGGAGTTGAAAATGTCAAGATGGACACAGAAGTTGGAACTGAGAAGGATTATCTGGGTACAGGGGACATGCTTCCAGATGACATTGTTCAACTACTTGCAGCTCGTGAGAAGTATGCTTATTTTAACTCTCGTCTTGTGCAACTGGAGTTCATTTCTTATATTGTATGCTTAAGATGACATTATTGCATATGCAGAAAAGTTTTCTTATCAGATTCTGAAGATGAGAAAGCTGACGCTGTGGCTGAGCCTCGGCGAAAAAAGAAGAAGCCAAAAAGCTCAGGGTAAGGCATAATGAGAAGGTAAGTTGTTGCTAGACATCTTTTGGAAATCATTTAATCATCTAAAAAATTGTGTTTGCAGGGTGGAGCCTGTTATTTTAAAGGATATATCTCCTCCCCAGTGTCTACAGAATTCCCTGGAGTTCTTGAAGAAGAAAAAGATGGGGGTTGCAAGATCTTCTTCAGTTTTGAACAATTCCAACCAAGCACTACGCCTGATTCATACTTCTAGCTTGTTAAGTAAGAAATGACAAATTTACATGTCTTCTTGAGAAATTATTGTAACCATGAATTTTATTATTGGCTCGGTAAAGGAGATACTGAAATTTTTAACTAGGCATAATGTGTTCCATTGAAGTCGCTCGTACCTTTGCAGTCAATCCAGCCAAGCCTACGCAAACCATTCAATTATCCAACGGGGCACATTTTGCAGGGGTCATGTGTGTGTCATTTTATGCGGTAGTTGTTTATGACTCAGACCCGCGATATTCATTTATGTGCAAGTAATTGTTGTTGTGGTAACAGAAATGCTTCCAAACGATTTATCAAGCTGCGCTCTGGCACCCTGAAATCGTATCCTAATATGATTCTTAATATGGATCAGCAATTGCTTAGAAACCAATTTAAGGCAGAATGGTTACCGTAATCCAGCAAAGTTTCCAACTTTTCTCTTCTGGTTACTTCTTTAGTTGTATGGAGTGGAAGCTAATTATCTGACAGTGGCTCAGCCCCTGTGATTAATACTTAATCTTCTGCAGGTATAGTACTATAAAACTCTATGAAAACATTAAAAATGGTCTGGGAAAGATTTGAGGAATATTAAAGAGATGAAAAAGATTACGAACCTGTTTACATGATAGCGTTTATTAATTTCTTATATTACAATTGACTTAAATGTTTATAATGTGAATAACTCTTACAGCTAAATTTGCGAAAAATTAGAACTATAATTCTTTCTTCATATGTTGAAAGGATCAAACACAAAGCCTGTAGAGGACCAAATTGTCATTGGCTATTTCACTAAGAGTACACCCATGGTTATGTGGTCATTTAGATTAGATTTTTAGTTTTCACTGGAACAAGTACCTGCCGATTGGACTCCTGAGAATCCTTGGACATTACCAAGCACTCCTGTTTCCAGATTGTATAGTGTACTGTCCGTGAATTAAATCAAAAGGAAGTGATGAGCAAACACAAAATTGGGAAAAGATTGAACAAGAAGAATGCCATTTAACTGCAGGTTTATGATACGTCATCATTTTTGTCAATAAAACTCAACAAGTAGCCACTGACAATTCTTCGTGCTACAGGATTAGGAATGTAACGACATAACCTCCCGTCAATATATGCTAGAATGCCTGACAAGACGAACTTGCTAATGCCCCATTTCCATCTAAATTTTACCTTCTTTTCCTGTTCACCAGGTTCTGCCGGGACCAGTGCTCTGTTTTCCTCAATTTTAGGTACCTTTCTCCGGTTGATATTTGTGATATATTTAACCGTGTGCTTCCTCAGCATTCTGATTGCAAAACTCACAAAGAGGTGTTCACACAACGTGATTACTGTTGGTACAATCTTCCATTCCTGTGTCATACATTCTCCTGATAAGATTTTTCTCCGGAGGTGGATAATTCATGCCCATTATGTAGTAATGTTACTTAATGTGCACAGTATGACTTTCATTTCACATACAGTTCGCAGATAAGGAGTGCTGGGAAGTGAACTAAGCATAGAGGACGTGATGGTTAATCCTTAAAGTTGATATAAAATATTGAATAAATAACCACCTTTTGGTTCAAAATTGAGCCAAAATAGACATGTATTGTATATCTGAATATTTGATGGAGAGCAATGGTGAAGGAAAATGGTAAACGAGACACAACAATGATAAGTAGTTTGCTCTTTCATTCAACATTCAAGTTGAATAATCGAAACACAACTTGATGGATGACAATAAAAGCATATCTTTCAAAATCATGTAATTTAAATTCGTTCCATAAAAACTAATGAAAAGGAGAAAGATGGAACACTAAGTACAGCAGAACTTACAGCTTCTCCTTGGAGATGGCGCAAATGGTGAGAAGATTTTGAAGGATCTCCTTTTAATAATCCCTTGCTCACAAGGAATCCCTTCACACGATCTATGATCTCATCTATAAGAGCTCTGTTTGGAGGTAGGTTCTTGAGGAGAACCTAGATTCATATATACTTTTAGAAAAACCAGCTAATAAAACAAAGGTAGTAAGGATATACTGACGATCAGATCTATAGTCCAGAAAGTTTCTAAACCCTAGATATTCTGAAAGGCAATCCAACAGTACAAAGTTGACAACTACTAAACGGCAGAAAAAGGAAACAACTACAAAAGCTTTCTGAACTTGTCATGACAGTGTGAACTAATTCTAAATGGTCCCAGGGATTCATGTTAGGGTTCCAATGTGCTTGACAGTTTCATGATCCAGTCAACAGGAAAAAAAACAGGCGAGTTTGACTCTCAGGATTGAGCTAATTTTGGTTTTTCTAGATATTAAGAAAACTACGTACCTGGTCATCTATGACTCTGACTCTTAGATATTCTTGCCTGTACATGGTATCCAGCATGGCTTGCAAGTACCCCTCAATGTATAACTAGCCAATTCAAATAACTAACTAGTTACTAATTGCAGATATAAAAGAATTACCTAATAAGCAGCTTGCAGTCGTAATAAAGAAGCAAGAGGAACAAAGAATTGCAATGCAAAATTCTCTGTTGTATGCCGAGGAAACATATGCATCAAAACTTTTTCCAATATCATCAACCCTTGTCACAGCAAGGGCATAAATGGCTTCAAAAATGGAAAACATCAATTGCCAAAACAAATTTATCAACTATTTATGTTGAATGAAAGCATAACAAATAAAAGAACAAAAACCCTATTTTTTCATGAATGTTTTCAAAAATACCTCATCAACACCAGGGCCTCGATCAAGTTTAATTTTTCTATTAGGACCACCCTCCATTAAAGCCGTCCCCAATAGCGAGGGCTCCATAGCCAATTTCAATATCCCTTGATGGAATCCGCTCAGCTAGATTAACAGGAAAATTGAATATCAATCTTGAAATACCAAGTTGGTAATTTCAATTTGTAAAAGCTTGTCTAGTAGCAGAAGTAACTTAGAAAATTACTAAAATTTCACGAGATTTTCACAAAAGGAAGATGAACAATACCATTCCATCAAAACCACCAGTTTCCGCACCCTTCAGAACTGAATCTGATATCTCAGTTACAACTGCAAATAGTACCTTAGACCCTGCTGTTTTTAACTGAAGATAACCATGTGATTAATAGCTTCACAAGTACCATGAAAATAGCAGCCATAAGATAAAAAGAAAAAGAAATATAGAACATACAGTCTTCTCCAGGTCACCAAAGTATCGTTTGGTCCCTGAGAATCCTTTACCCTTGATAGATTTACTGATAAATTTGAAGGTGCCTGCACCCAGCAAGTAATGCAGCAATCATGCATCAGAACTACAGAGAACCACCACAATCGAACATGATTGTCACACATACACACCAACTGAAAAGTAGTAAACAGGTTTGCCAGAAAAGTTCACACAAAGCAGACAGCGGAAAGTAGCTATGATTATGTCATCTCATCCAAACCATAAAGATAATGTCTTATCAATGAAACTATTTGTATGACAACTATAAGACAAATATTAAAGATATCGTAGGTTAAATTTTGCCACTGCCATTTGATTCGGCCCTACTCATTCTAGAGAGCAAATTATCATGACAGTTAACCGTATTACCAGAAAATTGATCTCGAGAATAAGTCAAAAGGAAGGAGTATAACTTCCCAGTTTAAGGCATACTTCATTGCTAAAACGGGGTATATGGTAGTGATCTTGCAATGTCACAATGAAGGGACCGTCAACAAAATAGTTAGTACAGATCTAAAGATGACGAAATAGTATCAGAAATTACCTAATGTGAAACCAGGAAGGTTAATCAGACCCCGTGAAGGATCAAAGAACACATCAAGAGAAGATGAAGCCAAATCATCAAATATGGATGCAAAAGATGGGGGAAGTAGGGTGCTGCCCTTTGCAATATAGATGGCCCTCATAGCATACCTGGACTATTGTGTTAATTATACTCCATAAATAAGTGCTAATTCAACATGAAGAAATATATAGTGCTTACCATGAATAATGTTGGGCAGCTCTGATCACCAATTCCCGCATAGTTATTAAAGCATGGGTAATCAAAATTCCGTTGAGTTCCACTACCATATTCTTAATGGGAGGAACCTATAGAAATTGAAAATGGGAAGCCAAACAATTGAAATTATGCCCCATCAATAATGCTTCAAAAGAAGAGAAACCATTTCTATGCATGCAATATTAATTATCTGTACCTTTACCACACTATGCAGTAATGACCTTAGAGTCTCCTGGGCAGAGTTATAACTGGAATACGAGTCTCCAGGAAGGAAGTTAGTGATTATCTAAACAACATACATTAACACAGGTCAAAGATAACTAAATGAACCAAGCAAGATGACAGCTAATAAGGCGTTTTGGAATTCAAGGGGTCAAAAACTTCAAACCTTCACTGGATGAACCTCAAAATGATCAAAGTAATACCGTTGACTTGGAGTACTCGAGTCACTAAGAGATGTTCGCCAGAATGAAGCAATTTTCATCAAAGTCTCTTCATCAAGATTCAAATCAATAGGCTGTGTACATAAAGTCATGGAGTTAATATGTGAATAAAAATAGTGCTACAGGAGTTAACCACCCCAAAGGCGATGCTTGAATGTATAAAATGTACTACGAGGTCAATTATTGAAGCACACGGATGCAAAGCAAGGAAGGTTAGTCCACATAATATTGATAAATCCTGAGGTACCTGCAGAACGATGGAAGAATATTTAACTTGTCTGATACTGGAGCTTCTTGAAAGCAACACAAAGACAACTTTGAGTGTGCAAGCATTGGAGTCAATGAAGTCCAGTTGATGTCTCCGAAGCATCGCTGCAAATGGAGCACCTGTCCACTTCTCATCCACGTATAGTGACTGCAAAGATAAGGACAAATACAAGTTTTATAGTATATAGAAGCTAATAGTAACTATTATGGTAGACCTTATCCAGTCAGAATCTAGTACAATGATCTTCAACACAGTTAAGCCCTCTCCATCAAATAAGCAGCATCACATATATTGTTACCTGTATGGTCAGCTGGTTATGTTTCTGCTGATCAGTGACCACAGAACCAAGATTGATATTTGTAAGCCTTGCAGTTACAATTGGTGTACAAGTATAATCCTCGTTCTCTTCTGAATCCTTCAAAAATAAGAGCAAAAAAGTTTAGATTAATCAAGATACAACCATGACATTCCTTAAGAAGATCAAGTTGCATGATGTTCACCAGAAAGGAAATTGATATCTAATAGCATCAGGGAAAAGCACAAACATCAAAAATTTTAAAAATCAAGTAATTCAAAGCGGAAAAGCTCATTTTGTTGAGTTATCAAAATATGTCCAGATCAAATATTCAAAGACATATGACGTGTGTTAAAATGATGAAAGATTAAAGACTGACCTGCTTTCCACATTCAAGTAAGTGGATTGCAAACTGGTAAACTATTATTCGAATCTTCGCATGCGTCTGTAAGAGATAATCTCCCTTGCGGTTATCAGAAAGCTCACAAATTTGTAAAACTCGTGTTGGACCCTCGGCATACACCTCGTAGCCCACATTCACAGTATCCATGCTGTTGAACTGGCCAAAATAAGTTTTTTGACCTCCATACTTTTTGTCCAAAAGTGAAAGAGAAGCCAACTCTTTACTTTGCTTCGGTCTGAGAAAAGGTTTCCAAGCTTGAACCTTATCCAAGTTAATTTCACGTAGTAGATGCATATCTGCATTAAAAAAACCACCATCTGCCATTTTACTATGAGGGTGCTTTATCTTTTTTACAATGAGGGCTTTTCATCTTTTCTTTTGGGGGATGAGAAGCGAGAGAAATAGACATATCACCGAATAAAACAGAAGAATTATCAGAGATATTGCAGGCTAATAATTACCATTGACCAACACAACCAGCTTATGTGGAAGAGTCCAATCATCCCAGACATAATGAGCACTACAACCAGATCCAAGAAGCTCTCGTTCCGATGAATCCTGTAAAATTGTCCAACAAAAATATAATTACAGTCTATAGATTCATATCTAAATAATGAGAACTGATGAATAAAAACACCGGAGTGACAGCACAACCTTTTGATAGTAAGTTAGAGATGCCTGATGCAACTGATTCTCAATTCGATATGGTAAGCTAATATTTGGAGGTTTGTAGAAGTGCACACCTAGGGTAGAACGTTCTTCTACCACATTAACGGCAGCAAATTCTGTGACTGTATTGTCTAATTCTTTCGCTTGATTTGTTTGTTTTCTGAATTTTAGGAAAAAGCAACCCAATGATGCAATACATACTGGTCCTGACCAGCTTGATTCAGAATCATTTGGTTGAAACTGGATATATGCTACTGAAGCCTCTGTATCATGTCTATGCTTTTTGATAACATTCTCAAACAAGCTGAATTCCCTGCTCTTGCGAACACCATTCTGCAGCAGTAGTGTTGTTCTCTGTTTACTTCTAATGTAGCACATTCCTGCACTTTCATTCTTTTGAAAAGGGAATGCAGAAAGATAAGGTTAAGAGCCCAACTCAAACAATTCACCAAAAATCTCAGCAAGGAAATAAAACAACTCTGGAGCTCATTAGTTAAGAGCACACCTCTAAATAGCACTGACGGACAGTGATATTTTCTTCCGAATCATTAAATACAACATGTCGTGGTACCATAGTTAATGTTTGCGCTAGCATCTCAAGTTTACTTGATGATGGTCTGATATAAATCCCAAACTTCACGGTACATTTTGCTCCAGTTTCTTCAATTGCCAAGCTTATCTCTGTGAGGCCAGATAAGGCATCCAAGTCTAGTAGTGTCTCAGATGCATGACCCTTCGACATTCTGAGTTGTATTTTGTGGGATCTGAAACACAATTTGACAGTAAGTGTCCAACATAAAATAAATCTGGATGGATCATGTCCATTCTCATCACAAGGTAAAATGTTTGCAAACTAAATTGTAAACAGCACTTCCAAACAATTTACTTACTTTAGAAACCATGATCTTACTGAATTTGGGGACAAAAGCAATCCTAATTCTGGGGGGATACAGGAACCCAACTTATCAAGCTCATCTCTGGACAAAATAAAGCCCATCAGATTGTCGGTGCATCGTACTGCTTAAGAGAACATTAAGCAGAGACATATATATCATGTACCTAGACAAAGGCTTTTGGTTGTGAGCAAAGAAATACAGAGAAAATTCAGTGTCATTCTTCAAGGAGTAGGGTGTGAATACAGCAGCCTGAAAACAAGAGTAAGTTCAAATAGATATGAATCCTAATAGCATTCAAAAGTCCATACCAATAAACAAAAACCTAGACTGACACATGGACTCGTGCTCAAGTATATCGAATAACAAGAAATTCATATATGGTTCCAGTGTAATAACCTCTAATATGCCTCTGAGCCCCCGAGACAATCTTAGAGATGCAGAATACTTTCCACCAGCAAAATCCAGATCGATGTCTAAATACTTGACAGTATTTTTGTTCTTAAGTAACTTCTTGACCCAATCTCCACTTTTTACTGGTTTGCAACTTGAATTAAAAGCAGTTAAAGTAACAGTGAGGCACATTAAAGCAGGATTAGCATAAAAATCAATTGTTGATCCAGATGCCATAATTGCCTGCTTCCCCATACAGTCACTGCCTGCAGTAGGACATACATCTACACCAAGATAGAAAATATAGATTGAATAATGTCAGTAAAGAAAACATACTGCAGAGCTCTTTCTGTCAGTACCTGTTTCAGTTAAAGATAAATGTATCTCCATGTGTAGTAAGTTGGACACCCTCACAGTGGGGAGAAGAAAAATTTCCTTCTGCTCTTGCAATATAACTGCTGAATTTCTAATTTCAGAGCCATTTTGAGAATTAGTAGGTTCCAAAACAGGCACATTTCTACTAATGCTCTGAATGAGAAAATGCAGGTTAGTGGCAGGTGCATCCTCAGATTTGATACTACAGCAAGCAGTACTAAAGGAGCATTTCACTGATTCAACAGATAAAGCCCGGCGGACTTGGTAGCCTAGCTTATCAAAAATACCAGAAAGACGAACAGCCTTTCCACCTTCAAGTTCGTCTGACCATTCCACTGAAAATTGGCTTCCAGAACTTACAGGGCCATCTCCAATTTCAGGTCTAAATGACATTAAAAAGTTACCTGTAGTGTCAAGGACAAATATGAACTTCGAGTTTGAAAATGTATTCATGAAGAAGAAGAAAGGACTAAATCAGCCAAGTTTCCCAAAGTGAATAAAAATCTGACCTTGACCTAGAGACATCAAATATAATAGCCTTCATTCTGGTCAAGCCTCAAATTGACCTGATTTAGATTGCTATAAAGGATAGGCCACCAACTCTAGTAAGTCTAGATTTGCTAAAAAATGGAAACAAAATGGCATACCAAATGGATAAATCGTATGTTCTTAAAACTACACTTCCTGAAAATCCAAATACACACTATAGTAACTCCTCTGTGGATTTTAAATAGCTACACTGACATACACTATGGGTGAATTCCATTAATATTCAACAGTTATCAATCAAACCGTGTCATCCATCATTCAGGGACTACCTGGATAGCATAATGATTGAATTCAATAATGAGTTTTTGCAAAGTGATCAGGAAGACAAGAAGAGGAAAGAGTCAAGCAGCAGATCGAGTTGTATGTTCAATCCTCCATCTAACTGGATAATTGCTTATTAGTATGTGAATGAGGCTACTCACTGGCATACAATGAGAATAAAATAGCACAAATAATAATAAAGAAAATGTACAAGAAGCATCTAACATGCTAAGAAAAAACAACTAATGGAAATGTGGCAAACTTTTGTCAGATTCAATACATAAGATTCTGGAGTTGAGATTACATACCAACACTTAAAGACATCAACGCTTTCTTCTGCCCACCAGACATATTTATGGCATCAAAGGTCGCCATAGAATCATCAACTGAATCCCCCTTCTTCAGTGACACACTTGCAAATATATTTTCATCTTGTTGGGGTCGTCGAAAACGTAGCTCCATGGAGAATTCAGTTTCATTATGTATCCTTAATAAAGGAGAAACCACAACTGACAACCCATCCTGTATGAATATACCAAAAAAAAAAAGAAGTGAGGCACACTACGCATCACATGATTACATTTTGTCACTTAATTGATTCAAGAACTTCAGAAGAATACCTCAGAATTCCTTGAAACACTAACTACAATGAATGGTCCAGGGTAACTTCTAGAGTCTGTTCAAGGACCACAAAGGTTTCAGCTTAATTAAAAGTTTAATAATAAGTATCACTTTCTGAAACCCCTTAGAACTAAATAACAAAAGAATAGGATAATAGCTCATAGTCTTGAACTTAAATATCCAAAATTAATGTGGAGTTTCCGTCAAACAACAAACAATAAGATATTAATTACTGCAACAGTGTAAGCTTCAACATCACAGCTGTTGTTACAAGCGTCAATAAAACCTAGCTGAAGCACCTTTCCAATTTCTAGATATTCAGTTATTTGCATCAGATATTTAACTTTGCATTATTTTCAACTTATGCAATATTTGTTATTTAACCAATGACCAAAGTAAGAAAAAAAAAAACACTTATTTTCTCTTAAATCAAAACTAACTGAGACAAAAGACTCAATATCATAATCATGACCTTCAGTGTTTAGAGTGTTCTGTCTACTTATGTAATTTACACAATTGCTGTGCTGACTTACCTTGAAGCGATGTTATACGCGTTCGCCAAGCAAGTGTTTTTGCTTTCACAAGTGAAAGATGAAGTGAGGATGTCACAAAAGATCCAAGATCTGAAAGTTGAATGGCAAGTATTGAAGCACCTTCTGGTTGTTGATTTTCTAATAATGGGTGCCTAAAACATTTGAAAATCAGGGATCATGAGTCAATTAAATATTAATTTTGAGAACAAGAAAAGAAATATTAGTCCACTATATCTCTATGTCATCACCAACATAATATCATGCCCCAAAAAAAAAAAGAGGAAATCTAATTGTTCCCATCATACGTAAATACTCTAATATCTACTGATTGACCATTATTAAGGTAAAATAATAAGCTATAGCCTGGATCTTCAAAGCCTTCTGTTCATTTCTAATGGTGATGACCAAGGCCAAGAGCAAATTCAGGCTTTTGATCGTTAAAGGCTTAAACTAATAACAGTGAAGTGCAAAACTACTTGTTCATTTGAAGAAAGGACAACAAACAACATCAAGTGTCAACATGCCTTCAAAAGCTATTTGTTTTACCTAAAATGAGCAAGAATCAGTTGGAAAATAATAACAAGGATAGATAAGCTGAAGTTGTGAGCATGATGAGCAAAACTATGACAAGTTACCTCAGGAACATGGAAGCAGACTGTTTTCTGGCTATTGTCACCCTTTTCCCATCAAAGAAGTGACATATAAGGTTTAAACCAGACTGGTTTTCCACCTGTCACCAGAAACATTTCTACTGTACATTACAGGAGAATAAGAACATGGACGAATAGAAGAAACAAACATCTAATGTTTGTTATTTATAGTTAAATCTTCGAATTCACGATAACAAAGTTATCAGTTTCAAAGATGTCACACTCAAACTCCAAATTAAATGTCTTCCAGTTATATAACATTCGGAAATATGTTATCCACTGAAATAGATTAAAGATGTCAAAAATCTTGTCTCTCCAAATTTGGAAGCTCATTAATCAATTAAGTTATTACCAGCACCTGAATTAATCAAAAGCAAAAGCAAATCTAAGCATTTCAAACCATTATTGTCCATCACTACCCTTTCTATAGCCCGTATATTTAACCTAAGCTGAATTAATATCTGTAGATATATTTCCAGAGTATACTTGCAGCAGTAAAAACACTATGAATAAACACAGAAGAAGCTATACTTGAAAATGATACTGCACAGCCAACTCTTTCAAACACATTTCTTGGGAACAAATAGAAACATTTTATCAGAATCGAAGGCATCATATGCCTTTACATTGTTCAACATGCATATCAATATGGCTTGTTAAATTATCATTGTGGAATAATATGAATAAACATTGTAAGAGCTTAAGCTGCAAAAAATGGCAAAAACTATTCTATATTGCTTCACATTATCTGTAAGAGGGGCAAGTAAGTTGCATAAAACAATAAAAATGGTAACACAAACCTTGCAGCAATTAGCCAAAATTGTAGAGCTTTGCACTGAGAAGGGACCAGCTAAATTTAATTTCCCAATTACAAAGAGAAGTATGTCCATGGATACCTCAGTTAGGGATATATTCCACTGCAATGTACCATAATACAAAATTGTAAGCACTAGTCATACAAACCTACTACCCTCCGTTGTAAACCCATGCCCCAAGGAAGAGGAAGAAGAAGAAGAAAAAGAATTTGGTAGCAGAAGAGATTGTCTTAATCCTCAAATGTTCAGACCTCTTCAGTTCTACAATAGATATGAACAGGTGCACCATGCTCAACAGTGTTCGAACCCTGAGGCAGAAAACTTGATCGGTAGAATACAAAGATATCAACAGGGCAAACAAGTTCTCTCCTACATGCAATAAGAGCAACAGAATCATCAAATACTGAAATGTGATACCATGATACAAATTTTAAGAATGGAAACATAATTGGTTACTTTATCCAAGATAAATAATTACCAAAAATTTCTTTGAGCATCAAAGTAATGCAGCGCCATACTTATTGTACTCATAACCCTGACTTTATAGGAAAAAAGCTGGACATTAAGTTGAGTATTATGAAGGCAGGCACGAAGGAGAGGAAATCTGTCTTTTGTATCAAAGAGTTCATGAACTATTGTCAAAGAAACATTATCAATTTTCAGTTGAATACAAGGGAGATCTCTATTCTTCTCAGAAGTTTGCTCTTTGTCTTCGCATATGCCAGGATGTAAATTAGCATCAGAAGCCTCCAAAGAATATCTATCCAATGAACTCTGGATCACTTTAAACTTGAAAGGATTTCCAGGCTTCCTAATGAACTCCGGAGTTCCATCAATGAAAGCAACACCACAATCATTCTTCTTATTGACCAAGTAAAATGTACCTTCAGTTAATCTATTATTGAGCTCCAAACCAACCTCACTCTGATAACTCTCTGTTTGACAAGGAACAGCTTTCCAGAGCGACTTCCCACCATTGTTAGTGCCAGAAAGCTCAACAAAAACTGATCCTGGACGATAGCTGAGCTGTAATGGTTCACCACTATCACTTTTGGCATGTAATGAAATCAAGAAGAACCACAATACTGATGATTTCCAAATTCTCTGTTTATAGTGTTTGACCTACAAAAATTGTAGTATTGAAGTTAGAGGGCACAAAATGGTAGCAGGTCCAAAACGGATAGAAATATTGAGTAAACTCAATGGCAAAAAGGAAAAATCAATAAATTCAACAAGAAAAAGTTATTTGCATAAGATAATGTGACATAAATTGAGACTAGAAAAAAAATATGCTGCACCAATTGAATGAATCTCTACTCCTTAAGAAGATAGTTGCCTGAACTCCACACAACAATGGAATCCAATGGATTTAGGATGTGTCATAGTTATTACTCAAGATAAGATACAGATCCTCACCGTTCCTTTTCTGTTCAGCAATCAAGAAAATACCTAACCATCTCTCTGACAAGATGCCATTCCTTTTTATCTGGTCATCAAATGATCCCACTGTAACAGTACAAGATCCCCATGATTTTATGTCATCACATTATCACGGATTGTTAAGTAAGACTTAACCTAGCTGCCATCCTAACTTAAGAAAAGTTTAACCATTCTAAAAACCTTAATGCAGTTGAACTTGAACATGAAACAAGCCACCACCAGAATCAAATAAAGCAATATTTAGCCATTGTCAACCCCTTATTGACAACATACAATAAAAGAAGCAAGAGAAAACTAGAGTTAAGTTCCTTCAAGAGCACTCTACTTTCACCAAAATGTCATTACAAGATTATCAGCTCAAAGAAAGTTCATTAAGCAAACAGTAATATCTAAAAGGCAGCTTACATAATGATATTGGGTCAAAATGGTAGCATTATGGCAGGAACTTGACCTTCTATCGGATGAAGAGTGGAGGTGCATGGAAGATGCTATGATGTGCAACCAGAAAATTGAAAAGGAGAGGAAAGAGTCTTTGAATTTTTGGCTGGTCTCAACAAAAAACTGGATGACATCCGTGGCAGAATCCTAAGTAGAGTTCCTCTACCAACAGCTAAAGAAGTTTTTTCTGAAGTTAGGAGAAAGAAGAGTCAAAAGAAGAACAAAATTTGTCTCCAATGCCTACTAATGAAGCGTCTGCATTGAAGTCCCATGGTAAATCCAGTAAGAAGGGTCAGAAGAAGTGGTGTGATCACTGCAAACAAAGTAGTCTCACCAAAGACGCATGCTAGGACATCCATGGAAAGCCTCCAGATTGAAAACCACAAGGAAAAAACCGAGGCTATCAAGTATCTAGTGAAGGAGGAACAGAAGAATCTGAAGATAGTCAGAAACAACAAGCTGGTGAGCTGAATATTTCACTGGGGAAATTATTGGAAATAATAAAGAATCTCCAAAATGACAGCCATCAACAAAAGATAAGTACAGTTGCCAATGCTACTATGAGAAGTAATATCATACAAGCTTTTTTATCTTCATGCAGTAGGAAGAAATGGAGAGTTGATTATGGAGCATCAGACCATATGACAGATGACTATAACCTGTTTCATTCATATTTTCCTTGTGTTGGGCATGATAAGGTTAAAGTAGCAAATGGTGATTCTTCTTCAATTGTAGGAAAAGGAGATATCAAAGTAACAAATTCTATGAAATTAAACTCTTGTTCTACATGTTCCAAAACTAGACTACAACCTCCTTTCAGTTAGTAAATTGACAAAAGAAGCTAATTGTAGTGCTCATTTTTTCCCCTACTCATTGTGTTATACAAGACCTTTCATCGGGGAAAGTCGATCATTCTACTCCTTATAGCTTGGGTAATAGTGTGATTGTCCCTACGAATGATGAATTATTGATATGGCATAAAAGGTTAGGTCATTCAAACTTCCAGTATATGTCACGATTGTTTCCAAATATTTCAATAAATAAAGATCTTTGTGTTCAATGTGATACTTGTGAATTTGCTAAGCATCAAAGAATTTCTTTTACAAGGTCTGAATACAAACCCACAAAACCTTTTTCACTTATCCATAGGGATCTTTGGAGGCCATCTCGTGTCACTAATAGAACCAATTCAAAGTGGTTCATTACATTCATCGATGATCATACTCGTTTGTATTGGGTGTTTCTTTTGAAGGATAAAACTGAAGTCCCTACTGTGTTCATCAACTTTTATTAGATGATAAAAAATCAATTTCAAACAAGTATTCAAGTCCTTCAAACTGATAATGATACTGAATATTTTAATCAACATGTTCATATATTCTTCCAAAAACATGGAATTGTCTATGAAAGTACTTGTGTCAATAGCCCTCAACAAAATGGGATTGTGGAGCCAAAAAAATACACCTCCTTGAAGTAGCTAGGGCCTTCATGTTCACTAGCAATGTTCCAAAATTTTTTTGGGGGGATGTTATCCTTACTGCAACCTACCTTATTAATCGAATGCCTAGTTGTGTCCTTTCTTTCAAAACACCTCTTCAAAAATTTCAAGAAATCCATACTACTACCCATCTTGAATCCAACCTTCCTCTAAAGGTTTTCAGGTGTACAACCTTTATTCACAGTTATTCACGCAACAAACTTGATCCAAGAGCCAAAAAATGTGTGTTTCTAGGTTAATCTGCTACACAAAAAGGGTATAAATGCTAGGATCCGATATCAAAAAGGTTGTTTGTTAGATGTGATGTCACTTTTTCTGAGACAAATTCCTTCTACACCAAGTCTTCGATTTAGAGAGAGTATTGGAGAGAGTTTGGTGATGAATCTCAGCCTGAACCTCCTTGTACATCTATTCCTAAACCTATCCTAACACCTATGTGCAATGCATCTCCTATAAAGACAAATCCTGATACAGAAGAAGTAGCCATGCCTGACAATACACTCGAAGTATACTCTCGGAAGAAGAAAACAAGTAGATACACTCCTTGTTCCTGAAGCTATAGCAATCTCTGAACTAATGTAGGTTCTTACCAAAGAAGCTCAGAGTAGCAATACAAAGGAACAAGAAGACAATACAGGTCTAGAACTGCCAATTGCTTTACGGAAGAAATCTAGATCATGAACCATGCAACCGATTGAGAGGTTTGTCTCTTATGATGCTCTATCTTCTCAATATAAAGCTTGTATTGCTAATCTGGACATAACTGATATTCCCAATAATATCCAAGAAGCTCTTAAAGTTCCAAAATGGAGAGAAGCAGTTTTTGAAGAAAGAAGAGCACTTGGAAAAAAATGAAACGTGGGAAGAAGTTGATCTGCCAAAAGGGAAGAAACCCATGGGGTGTAGGTGGATATTCACAGTCAAATACAGGGTTGATGGTTCCATTGAGAGGTATAAAGCAAGATTGATAGCAAAGCGCTATACTCAGACCTATGGGATGTATTACAAGGAGACATTTGCACCTGTGGCCAAACTAAACACTATCAAACTATTGCTCTCTGTAGCTACTAACTTCGATTGGCCCCTTCAACAACTTAACATTAAAAATGCCTTCTTGAATGGCAAACTAAAGGAAGTACTGAAACTTCCTCCAAGGTTTGATAAGGAAGGAAGAGTTAACAGAGTATGCAGACTTAGAAAATCCCTATATAGGCTGAAACAATCACCAGGAGCTTGGTTTGAAATATTTTCCAAAGTCCTAAAAACAAAAGGATACACACAAGCTCAGTCGGACCATACAATGTTCTTTAGAATTCAAGAAGGTAAGAAAACAATTTTGATTGTGTATGTAGATGATAATGTCGTAACTGGTGATGATGTAGAGGAAATTACAAGACTCAAGTCAGCTTTGAGGAAAGAATTTTAAGTTAAAGACTTAGGAGAAATGAAGTATTTCCTAGGCATGGAAGTAGCTAGATCAAAGAAGGGGATCTACATCTCACAAAGGAAGTACATTCTTGATCTCTTGAAGGAGACAGGAATGTTAGGATGTAAACTAAGCACCACCCCCATTGAAAGTACAAAGCAAGAAGATGAAGATAAACTAGTTAATCGTGAAGAATACCAGACACTAGTGGGCAGACTAATTTATTTGTCTCATACTAGACCAGATATTGTTTTTGACATGAGTGTTGTAAGTCACTACATGTATGCACCAAAAAGTAAGCATTTTGAGGCAATTTATAAGATCTAACGGTATTTAAAGGGTACTCTTGGGAAAGGATTATTATTCGAAAAGGGAGATCAAAGAACATTTGAAATATATACTGATTCAGATTGGGCAAGTCCAGAAGATTATAGACGCTCAACCACTGGATATTGCATTTTCGTGTGGGAAAATTTGGTCACGTGGCAAAGTAAGAAGCAAAAGGTGGTAGCCAAGAGTAGTGCAGAAGCTGAACTTAGAGCAGTTGAAAGGGATTTGTGAAAGTATCTGGTTAAAAAGAGGGCTAGCATAATTGAAAATCATTTTTGAGTCACCTATAAAGCATTATTATGATAACAAGGCAGCCCTAAGCATGGCACACAATCCAGTTCACCATGAGAGAACAAAGCATGTTAAAGTTGATCGACATTTTATCAAGAAAAAGATAGAAGATGGGACAAAATGCGTAACTTATGTACCAACAAAGAAGCAGACAGCAAATGTATTTACCAAAGGACCTCAAAGACAAGTCTTTGAAGAATGTACCAGCAAGTTAGACATGATTGATATCTATGATCCAACTTGAGGGGGAGTGTGGTCAAGATATGGTATTATCACATAATATTGTGATAATCTGATTGCCATCATATTATATTAGATAGCATTATCTTAGGGATAAACATTATCTTAGGATTACCTCCTGTATTTGTATAAATACTCTATCCTATTTGGTATACAGTCTCTAAGAAATATAATATAGAGCAAAAACAGCTCTTATTCACAATAAACATCTAGGTGCAAGGATTGCTTTGTAGGAAGACACAGACGTTGAAAAACTTGTTGAGAAATTTATATGTTGATGACACGAGGGAAACAATGCAAATAAAAGCAACTTGTTACCTTAAAAAAAGCCTCTTTTCCAACAAGAGAATAATGAATTACACCAACCACACCGTGCTTATTTTGTCCTTCTTGAACTGCAAAGTACATATGCTGATACACATCTTGAATTGCTACGATTGCTCCTATCCATTCGACAGACAAAGTTGGTAGAAGTTTCACCAATATGAGGGAAAAAGAATGTAATCTCGTTTAGAAGGTACCATCAGGAACCATATCTTCCACAGCTCCTTCACCATTGCTCCAGTGATTTTCTTTCAGTTCATTGGTTGACTCATTGTTGTTGGACACAGTGGAGAGGGATGAAAGAATGGATGAAATCATCTGATTTGACAAAGCAGATGTCAAAAGTTAAATATAGATATGCTTTCAATAATCGGATAAGATACAGTAGCAATAACAGTTGATTGCAAAGTTGATTATTTGAACTTATAGCAATTAATGTGATCATTAAGAAAAAAATAAAAGAGAAGAAATTAGCACAACTAACCAGTGTGTCAGATAGAGAAATAATCATATCAAAACCTGAAACAGAGCCCCTGCCTATCCAAACTTGATTCAAGTGCAGATGACCATCATTAGGTCTCTCAGCGGTTAAGCAAGCAGCTAAATGATGTAATATATGATTCTCTTGTCTTCCACTCCTGTTTAGAGATGTCATGGTCGAACTTGATGAGGATTCATTAACTGGGACAGAAGAAAAGTGAGGAACGTGATCCTCATTTTCTACATATTTTTTAAGGACTTGAGTGAGGACTGCAATGCGAGAAAGATCAATCTTCAATTTCTGCAGCAAGCGTTTGGATTCAAATAGCAAATGAACATCAACCTCACAGACAAGTTCCTGAAGACAACCTGCACAAAGGGATCAATCAGTTGAATATGCAAATAATTCCTCAAGGGAGAGAGAAAAGAGGCTAATTACCTGGGTTATCATCAGCAATAAGAACCACAGAAATTTGAGTCATATCTATGGTGAAAGCTGCAGGCAATTGCCATTTGTTTTGTTGAGCTGTATGCATTGTTTCATCTGCCCTATTTTCAGCATTTTGAACAGATCTATCAAATGATAGAATGATTGAGAGAAGATCCCGGAAAAGACGAAGATATGAAGCAAAACTCCGAGCAAACATCATCAAAGCTTTAGTTTCAAGTAATAGATGACCACCCTGCATAATTGCATTAGTTTCTTAGTCCAGTAGTTGAACCTAAAGAGGGAAGAATCCAAAATAAAAGAAATTGGAAAACAATGCAGTCATTGTTCAGTATAAGTTGTACAGATAAAAAGCATACAGTAATCAATATCCTGAAAAAGTAAAGAACAATAAATCAGAATAAAGACAATATAACTAATTTCTTAAAAATTCAGCACCTTTATTTCCCAACAGATTGCCTGTAGGTTTTTCCCAACTGAAATAGATGATGTAAACTTGTCAAGTTGTTGTGCTTCAAAAAAAAAATTCTTTACTGAGCATCTTCCCACATAAAACCCATCCAGAGTAAAAATGACAAGCATCCAATGGCTCGAGGGTGCAGCAAAATCCAAGTGGTCAGCAACTATAAAAGATTGGCCATGTGAAATATTGAACTCTTTTATCAAAGCATTGTCAGCTGTGTATGGTAAACTATCATCCACGGCATTGCTGCTAGATGATTCATCTGAATTTCTAAGAGGTCGGCCCAAACATATATATGAAGACCAATTGGAAAGAGATGCTTCATACAACCAACTGTTAGATTGTTTCATCAAGTTTTCTATGAGGGAATGATCAAAGCTTCTGTTCATGTTATCCAGCCTGAAAAGTACAGATTGAATTCCAAACAAATCAAGGAGAATTTCCAGCTTCCCTTCTTCAAAAGATATTTTGACACTGCTTTTAGGAACAGAATTCCAAATTCCACAATCAGGAAACCTACGATCAGCCAACTTTTGGCGACTGAAACCAACATCACTCTCCAACTCATTCACCCTAGAGCTTAGAACTATATCCATTGACTTGAAAATGAAGGTGCTGTTAGCTGAAACTAGAAGAATCGTATGAATCAAAGGCATTCCTTGGGAAGCAATCTCAACATTCCCAGACTCCATGATCACTGTCTTACGCTGTTCAAGAACTTCAAGAGGTGCACATTTGAAATTATCGCTGGTACCAGAAGCATATGAAAGTGCCGAAGATAAACCCGCAACTGCCTAGATTGGGAATGATGTAGTAAACACAGGAATTACGTCACTATATGAACATTAAAAGAAACACAAGGAGGTCGACAATTTTTTTCTTTTTCAAGTAAACAAATTTAGCACATAACCATTGTTCAATTTTACTTACTCCCTGCTGAGCAAGGAACATAGACCAGATGATAATATGAAGGACTAACAAAAAGGTATTTATCATAACCTTTTATACACTATTTGCAACCCATCTTCTGTATGGTATCACAAACCCAACAGGCAAAATGGTAAGTAGAAATACAACGTTCTTTCTCTGTTTGTGAATCACAACAGCTTAACAGGTTTTTCCAAGGTCATCTTGGAAAAGTATAGCACTAATTCCTTTTCATAAAAATTGAACAGAACTTCGTATCAAATTGCTCAGGTTGTAAGATCTTTTCTGAATCAGCAATATCTACAATTAGTTGGTCATCATATCTTATATCACCGCCTAAAGAGTACATTGCTTCAAGCCTTTGTAATGCTTTCATCTCAAGCTCAAAAAAGGGCGGCCTTAGTTATGTAGGAAAGATCACCAGAAAAAACAACATACTAATGGTAGAAAGCTTAGGGCTTAAAACAAAAGAGGATAAGATTTTCTGCAATCTTCTGAGGTACCGGCACAAACATGTTATACATTCAAAACCCAATTACACGAATAAAGGACACAATCACCTGAAAGAGAACATACAACTCATCCATATTTGATAGAATTGTGAATCCAGTAAACACCGAGCATAAAGCTGCTGAGAAAGCTGTAATTGTTTTGGCAAGCGTGTAGACAGACTCCCTGCAAAGGCCACAATTCAGTTAGAACAATGATCATATGCATTTTTGTTCTATTAGGGACTGCAAAAGATATTTACCTTCAATCATTCAACAATAATCAGAATTATTCCATGGTTTCTAAACCTCTTAAATTCAATCAATAACTAAGAAATATTGCAATGTTACAAAGGAGGACCAAATGTATGCTTTTCCTCTTAAGAAGCAAGAACATGTGGAGCAATGTAAACAGGCACATGATTTCATCATTGTCAGCCTAAAAAGGAAAACAATACATAGATACAGTTGGAAATTCCCTTATTCTATATAGCTAATACATGAAAGAGGAATAAACAACAAATTTATGTATAAATTTGCTGCAGTCTGAAGCAATCAACATGTTTGACAAAGGAAAGGGAAACAGCACCACAAAAGCAAGGTGTTCAAAACTTCCAATTATCAGATTCAGAAGCAAATGAAAAGGCCACAATCATATACCTGAAGAATGATAAATGAAGACCTATTGGTCTCAAAACAAAACTGGAGATCTGTTGTCCTTCAGCCAAATCTTCAATGTAAAAGTTCAAACCATTAACTGATAGGAAGGAAGAAAGCGAAACCCACTCCTGAGATGCATACTTTTCATTATCTGATTTAGGAATTTCAATAATACGAGGTTTTCTTATCTGGCACTCTGGTTCTACATAACCAAAGCTTGCCCAATTAGTTGATGAAAAATTGGATTTTGAAGTTGGCCATACAACAACCTCGATATTGTGGACATCAAATCCAAGGTCAAAACTATCTTGAGTCCCTGCACTATTCATGTCAGTATTCTCATAATTGAATCCATCTTTTTGTAACAAAATTCGGATACAAGGACCTGTTATGAATGTCCCAAGTTGAATACATTTATCTGGTAGCAATTTGAGCAAAGCCATCTTCATTTTTCTGGCACAAGAATCATGCATCTGCTCCCAACTGAAATGCAGTTCATGTTCAGTGGTTGAGCAAAAATGAGTGGGACCATCCAGTCTTTCATGGTCCCTGTTCCAGTTCAATGCATGCTGTATCTGCCCAAACAATATTATCATGGATAATATGGATGAATACTCCAAACATAAATTCAGTTTCCCTACTATCAGACAACATTTCCAAAACCCTGAATCTGGACACCTCGGGCCGGTATATGCCAAAGAGTTTTTGGTTTCAAAAAGAAGCCATGGATCCTTAGAGTACTCAATCTCGATACCATCATATTTTGTCAAAGTTCTTTTCCAATTCAAACACATTTCTTCCAGAAATTCCTTCAACTGTGGGTTCTTGACATTGTCAGCTTGACCTGCAGCACTTTTTTCAGTAGCTTGTGAAGAAGAAAACATAACTGCAGGCTCAGCCTTCAGAACGCGTTTTGGATTACAGAACTTGCCTTTCTGATGCCGTTTACTAGAATTAAAACGACTCTTGGAACTTCTTTGCATAGATGTAACACCCACAGCAGGAGAAGACTTAACCTCCAACATCCCACAGGAAACAGACAATGTCTGTTCAACAATATGATCACAATACATTAACAATAGAGCATCAATTGACAGATGCAATGAATGAATATTGAGATATGGCATTGTGGTAGGTGGTTCCATATCTGGCTCAACATTTTGAACTGTGATTTTGGGAATAAAATTTATTGAAACCTTTCCAAAATTTAGCAACAGGAAATATTGCGGACAATGATCTTCAGGTTGCTCATCAGGTTCTTGCTCTGGGAGGAAGTACATTAATAACAGGAAAAAATTTACAATTGAGAGGAATATTCTGCATATCATATTCCAAAGGAATAGAACTGCTAAAAACATCTTTGAAAGATTATTGACATGAGCACTTATTGAGGATGGCCTGTAACCAACATCTTCACCGTGTTGAACACAGGAAGCTACTCTGTCTCGAGCTATTCGTCGTGCCTGAGCAATAGCTTCAGCCGGCAGATCTTTCTCAATACTCATAATAACTTCCCAATTATGTTTGGCAGAACTCAGAAATAAATTGTCCTGAAGCATCTTACCGGTGGTAGTTTTTGATAATAAGTCACCAGGATTTCCAGCCACAGAGAGTAATTTCTCATATGCATTGAGATAACGCAACCAAAGACATACAAGTCCAACCAAATTATGGAAAGAAAATTTGGGAGATGAAACCGCAAATCCTAGTCTGTTTGCAGCCAGCTTCCAGAGCTGTCTACCATTTCTGGCATGCTTTGATTCCTTCATTGATATTTTACTTAATGCTAAAATTACAGTGAGCTCTAGTGGAGAGAATGACAGACTCAATTTTGGAACACAGACACTTAATTCAGCAATCTGCAGGTCATTCAGTTTAATACACGTAAACATATCTGTGTTAGGAAGCATGATTTTCGTCTGATCATCCATTGCATATCCTACCTCAAAACCTTGAAAATCCACGGCAACAAAAGTCTCCTTCAGATGTCTAAAAGTTGCTCCAATCAGGCCTCTTAAAAGACATCCATACTCAAGGTACTGAGGTCTTGCATTAAGCTCATTCAATTTCAATAAACAAACCAAGGTACCATTGGATGTGAGGACCTGAACTTGCAGATTAATATCTACTATCTGCACATGGCAATGTTTGAGAACAAGGTTCGACAGAGATATCTTTAAATGATTTCTAGGAGTGGTGGCCAAAATCTTCTCCAGTATGTCATGTAAAGCACAACCCTGATAGGGAAAAAATAATAATAATAAGAGAGAGAGAGGTGACTGCTGCTTCTCTCAATATCTTGCTGATCAACTAAGCAATAGAATTCTTCTATGCTAAATCACAAATTAAGATAAAAGTAAATACTAAAGCAAACTCACACCAATCAAATCCCAAGTGTTTCACAACAGAACTCATTTTGCTTCTCTGCCACAGGATTGATTAAACTTACAAGTGGCAGGTAAAGAAAGTACTGTTACACACTGTAATACTGGGAAAGCCATTTACAACACCATTAGCCAGAAGTAGGATTATAATGTTGCAAGTTCAAATTTAGACCTGAATTATCATTTTTGGTATACAGCGAGTAAATGAAATGCCACTCTCTTCACAGTATTTCACAGATGCATTTCCCAATAATTTTATAACAAAAAGCGCTTGCATATATTAGATCAGAAAATGTAGCATACACAGTTGAGCAGTCAGCATCTCATAGATTGGAAAGAAGTAATCATCTCAAGCACAAAAATCTCAAACAAATTCACCGATATCCAAGTACCTCAGGATCAATCCCAGCTAGAATCTTCCTCCTTTCCTCATTCTCTAACTCACTCGACTTCCTACCTCTCCTCAAACTCCGCTCTTCCACCTCCCTGCAAACAACACCAAAATCATTTCGAATTCTGTAAGGAAAAGTTCAGTCACGCTAAACAAATGAGCAAACACACATTTACAAATGACTTTAGGACAGTGACTGTACCCTGCCGATAGTGTGACACGGACCCCACGAACTTCAATTTTGAAGGCTTCAACCGACCAGTTAGAGAAGTGAACACTGAATTCCTCCACTTTAACCTCTTTGAAAGAGAATTGAAACGACTCGTCGATAAGGAGGTTTAGAGCAGAAGCATCGAAACTGAGGTTTCTCGCGGTAGCGCGAGAGTTGATTAGTCCGAGTCTCAGTTCCAGCTCCGGCTCGTCTCGGAGCCATGGACGTAACAAAGATTCGAGTTGCCGCCGGACAATGTAGTGTACGAACATAACGAAAGAAATCAATCAATCACTTCGAGTGTGGGGATACCAATTTCCGTAGCTTCGACATTTACAAAAACGTTCCTTGATTCTGAAAGTTTCTAAAGAACAGACCGAATGGACAACAGTCAGCTAATTGGCTTTTACCAGTTTCTGTCGGAAGTTATCCTTCGGGCTACCTACGAGTCGGTCGATGGTATTAATTTTTAACGGTCAAATGGGCCGACAACATGACTTGAGGCTTATACTAATTAGTGGAGCTCTTTTAAGGGCATATGGTGAGATCCGAAACAAAGGGGTTTGGGCATGTAGTGATTTCGATTGTCCAAACTCCAAAGTGAAATATAAATCGAACCATAAATAATCATTACATAGATCTACAAAGATTGATAAATCTAGATATGGTATTTACTCAATTTAAGGAAAAACCATTTTAAGTCCTATATTTTGATGCTTAAAAGTTAGAATACTTATTCTCTAACTTCAATTTTCATTAAATAAATTTTTGAACATTAAACTTTTTTCTTACTCATTGAATTGGATAGTGAAAGATACCAATTTATTGATTCATGCAAATATTTATTAAATAATTCTTAAACAAAAATATCAACTTCATTCTTGCAAGACGTCATACATATTTAGCTTTTTGGCTATGGTCATCAAAATCAAATCTGCAATGGAGCATATTAAAGGAGCTCAAGGCAATACAAGCATGAAGTGGAAAGAAGGTTCGTAATACTTATAGTTTTAGCGAACTTTGATAAGGTTATCCTTTCTAGCTATTTTCATCAAAATAGAATGTGCAAAGGAGCAAATTAAAAGAGCTCTAGGAAACATGAGCATGAAGTAGAGAGAAGATTGATGACACTTATGGTTTTAATGAACTTTAAGATGTGAAATACTTACATGCGACAATTTCAGGGGCATTGTCATTGTTACAACTAACAATGATGGATACAAAAGCGGGCAATGTTGATGACACATTGTCAGACAATATAATTGTTTGAAAAGTGTATAAAGGTGCAAGAAGATTTTTAACTAGGTTTAGTCAATTAAGCATGCTTATGTCCTTGAAAGTCAAGAGCAATTGATTTTACTATATCCTTTTATCCTAATATGTTTTAGTCCCTAAAAGGTAGTTTGGTCCTCATCATTAAATTAACGATGAGAGTATATATAACACCCCAAAAATCTTGATTTCATAAATAGTACTTTTGAGGTTGTGAATAGCATATCTCGAGGTAAATAGTGACACCCGGGACTCAAACTACATTTTATTTTATTTGACATCAGATAATATTATTTAAGGACAACCCGATGATCAAATTAGAACTCCAAATGAGTTCCTTTTGAGGGTTTGACGAAGAGTTGACGAATGATCAAAGTTTGACCTGAGAAATGGTTAAAGTCAAATCTAAAAATATTAATCGAAATAAATGATATTAATTAAGATCTCTATATGAAGTTGATATTTTTCTACGGGTATTTTTCAATTGAGAAAAAGAAATAATGGATTTTAAAAAAAGAGTTAATTTTGAAAAAAAAGAATTGAAAAACATTTAATGAGTGATCGCATGACATTTTTGTCAACTTTCCATTCTCTTCTTCTCCAAAACATTGTCGGGAATACCTCCCTCCTTTCTTCTCTATTTTTCTTTCATTTCTTACATTTTCAAGCCAATTTTCTTTAGTTTTAACTCCCCCAAATCGCCTATTGAACACAAAATTATCAACCTACGTTCCTTAAACTCACCATATTAACAAAAAAAAATTAGGAAAAGATGAAGAAAAAGTATATGGGTGTTCTTCATAAATAGTACCTAAAAATTTATACGGTGAG
>JAOSBK010000206.1:7347730-7373078 GCA_027568895.1 Erythroxylum shatona | reverse complement strand
AATAAATCACAATTCACATAATTATCTCAATTCAAAACACAATCACAATCAAATGCCGGAACAATCATGAATGCATGTCACTATGTATATGCATGTGCAAGATGATCTATCTCTCTATACTCAGAGGCCACAAAACACTCGATCACAAATATGCACTATCAGCTCTACCCGTACCAATATGCTCATCGCATCGGTAACGAGATGTTACAAAAAAAACTCGTCCTTTCCTACTCAATTTTGGCCAAGTTCAATTTCCAACTCTACTCCACATAGGATTTGCAATGGGTAGGAATAGTTAACCCTGAACCATAGTTTTAGTCTGATTAAATTTAACTTGTTTCATTGACTTTGATCTAAGTCTGATTAATTTGTAATAATTTATTAACCAATAAGAATTATTAAACAAAACTTAATTAAATCAAACTTGATTTGTTGTGTTCGGGTTGGGTAAGGACGAAACTAAATTGTCAACCCTATCTCCACAAATAACTCTGTCAGAAATATTGGGAATTTTTAATGTTGCATAGCATGATAGACTTTTTCATGTTTGATCAAAGTGAAATTATTTTAGTTTATTGAAAGTTAGAACGGGTCATACAAATTCCATTTATAGATGAACCAAACCTACATGTTTATTACATTTGAATCTGGTTGACATTGAAGATACAAAAGCGATAGGTTCATTTGCATTCTTCCTCATCATCTGTTGTTGAAAGCTAGTCGTTTTGTAATCAATTGCTCATTGTAGCTTCCTACATCTTTAGGGATTATCTTCAGCAAAAGGGTTAGTCAGATATAAATTACAGTGGTCCATTGTTGTATCAACAAAAAAGGGAGACCGATAATATTTCGTTTGATATGCTCTTCTTGTACCACCATGTTACTTGTTTCTTTTATGTTGCGTCAATGCTGATTCCAATTCTACTTTTGCTTAATCAATTTATGCAACAAATGATACATCAGAAGGAGCTGTAATGCATAGGGGACGCTTCAAGGCAACTTCAGCCGATCTCAGTCCCAAAGTATTTCTGGATTATTATATTATGATCACAGGTTAACCAATGATAGTAGTTTGTTATTGACTAAAAAACCAATATAGAGTTTTGTTTCGACATGTGTACAACAGTTGTCTTATTACATGTTGAGCAACATATATTTTATCATAATTAAGTTGCAATTAGGCATTTTTATCATTCTCTCATCAATGTTTTTACTGAGAAGTAACTTTTAGAATTAGTTATTATAAATTAAAGCTAAAGGACACGTGTTTCCTATTTACAATGGTTAAGTATCTTGATCAATGATTTTTGTTTTTATGTATTAGAAAATAATAGCATGCTCGTTCAGGTGTGTTTTTACTACTATCTACTCAACTGCTCAGATGATTCATTTCTAGTGGTTGTTTTGATGATTTTTCAAGTCAGGTTTGGGTAAAGTGGGAGCAAAAACGCCTGTCTACTTACCTTAAGCTAACAAGTAACTTATCCTGCAATCTTTCCTTGGAACTATCTGTTGATTTAACGAAACATTTTTTAATAATATTCACAATTTATCTAGTTGTAACTCTATTGTAACTATCTGTCCATTATAACTATCTAGTTTATCCTACAAACTATTTGGTTGTAACTATCTATTGATTTAACAAAACCTTAGTGCCTACAGTTCCTCTTTGGGACCAGTCTGAAACTAAATATAAGATTTAATGAAAGTATATATGAGATAGATTAGTTTCATTAAATAAAGTCTGATAGTAGTTGAGATAAATATGAATTTCCTGTAGTCTTTACTGTGTCAATGAAGTATGTTTTAGAAAGTTGCATTAATTTCGTGGGAGCTGGGCTACTCTTTGTATTTATTGCATTTAATTTCATTTATTACTTACTGCTGCCCTGCAGTCTCTTTTTCACCTTTAAAAAGGAAAAGCTCAAACAATTGTTAGTTGTTAGTGTTTACAACTTTCTTTTTTCTAGTCTTCAGGTTCTTCATAATTATCAAGCTAGGCAAAATACTTCACTTTCTCCCATATATAAGGTACAAACTGCTTTTATTTAGTGTTATTGCTTTTTCAAGAACTATGTCTTATTATTCTTGCAAGCATGACATAACAAGCTATGTTTTGTGGCCTATTTTTGTTTCATTCATCATGTGGAGTGTTTATAGGTTATAAAGACTGTTCTTCCCTGAACAGTTGTTAGTTACCATTGTTAATTGTTCTCATTCATCATCGTTAGTTGTTCCTTACTAGTAGTTTTCATTAGGTTGTGTGACTTATGTTATTTAGTATGTTGTAGAAATGGAATGAATGACGATGAACGGATTAAGGCGGAGAATTGTGATTTTGCTAGTCGCTACAGGAGATCGAAAGAAGAAATAAAAAGCAAAGAAGAAAAAAGTGCTTATATGTTGAGTTTTAATAGTTTTATAATGTCTGTAATCATAACTCTTTTCTATAAATTTATGTTTATGAAATGCTATAGAAATGTTTTACCATTATTACGTTTTTGTACCATTATTACAAAAATGTTATAAATTTATGTTTATGAAATGCTATAAAATTTATAAATTTATGTTTATGAAATGTTATAAAAATTTATGTTTACTTATATTTATCATTTTCTAATATTAGTTAATTATTAAATAGTTCTTTAGTACCAAAATAAACTAATATTTTCTTAAATTATTATATAATCACTATTCTAAATTTAGTCTTCAAGAAACGTATAAAACAAAGTTATATATTTCTACTCCTTGTTCTTGAAAAGTTTGTCTTTACATAATATGTATGATGAATAGAAATCTCGAATAAGTATCATATATATCAAATTTCAGTGGTCTATTCATAAAGAAACTTATGATATATGCTCCCAAACTTTAGAGAATGAGCCAAGTGATCAGAGTATATCAGTTACCTCAATTTTTGGTTGACATACCTTATTGATGGAATTTTACAAAAATTAAGATTCATTTTGCAAATAGTTTATTCTTCTTCAAATCTTGTCAACATGCTTTTGTAATCATGTATTAAAACTTAATTATTTAATAGTTACAAATCTATATTTATCTTTCTTAATATTATTTAATAGTTCTTTTGTTACCAAAATGTAGTAGTATTTTCTTAAATTATTATATATAAACAAATAGTAATTTGATAACAATATTTAATAAATTTTTTATTCACAGTAAATATGCAATTCTAAACGGAAACGTCTACACTAATATTTTTTTATTTTAACACACACTCGTATTTTTGAAATGCTATCTTAAACTTGTCAAATTTAGTGAACAAAAAAGTATCATTTTTTTATAATGGCCTTGTTAATTTAGAACTCTCTCATATCATTCTACCGAAGCTTAACTTGCAATCATTTTGTTTTATCACTAACTCTCTCTTTTCTCTCTTTTTTATTTTCACGTTTAAGAAGGTTTTCTTTGGATTTTTTTATTCTTCTTCAAATCTTGTTAAGATTATTTTGTAATCATGCATTAAAACTTGATTATTTAATATTTACAATTATATATTTATCTTTTTCTAATATTATTTAATTATTTAATAGTTCTTTTGTTACCAAAATGTAGTAATATTTAGTAATTTAGTAGAAAATGTTTTTATTATATAATATTTTAAATAAAATATATTACAATAAAATTTTATATAATTTTTGAATAATATTCATAAGTTAATTCTATTACACATTTTAAATTAAGAGATCAAATAATTTTAAATCAAGTAATTAATAAAAATATTACGTCGATAAAAAGTATTTGTATATTTATTTTGTTGGAATAGCTTAATTCAAGTTAGTAAAACTAATTAAGTAGTGAAACCAATTGCAAATTGATTAACTAGTATATAATCTTTTTCATCTTATATGATTAGATGACATCATCCCAAAAAAGAAAACAAAGAGGAAGTCAAGGGGAAATGATATAGGCAGGATTCATTGCCCAAAAGAGAATATTCTTATCTTTTATGACATTTGTAACCAACATATTGAAAGGAGTAAGGGAAAATGCAGTGGAGTTATTTGTCAAAGGTTACCATGCAAGAAGGTGGAGAGAGAGTCTCATAAAGCAACCAACTTACCATGGGATAAAACTAAGTTTAAAATTAAGTTTGATTGGATGAGAGCTAGATGGAGTCTTTGGAAACAGTTGAAAAGAAACGGGATTAGGATGGGATTATGATAAAGGAACAATTGCTCCTAGTAAGAAGGAGTGGACTTTGAAGGAAGGAGTGGACTTTGAAGATTAAGGCATATCTTTTTCCTCAATTTAAGTTATTTTCCTTTACTCTAATGCTAAATAGTTAGCTAATAAGTTATTTAAACTTTTGCTAAGAAGTTATTTAACTTTTTGTAGGAGAACATCAATTTTAAAACATTTAAAGATAAAGGGCTTGAAGCTGAGCTTGAATGTAAGTTGGATCAATTTTTTAGATGTTTGGCCTGAGAAGAGACCACATTTTGTCCTGTAGCTAACCCTCCATAAGGACAACGAGAAGTTGAGGAAGTATATGTTCCTTGTCCACCTGATAGTCATAATACTCATCATCAATTGTCAGGCTATTATGATCATGGGAATATAAATGAGACTAGTGGTCTAAACAATTGGGTAGAAGTGTGGAGAGAACTTACTTCGACCCCTCAAGCTACATATGATAAAGGGAGTGAGAGAAGAAGATGCAAAAGGGTTTTGGAGAGTGATAGTTCACAAAGTAACCAGAGTGCAAGAACTGATTCCACTAAAATGGTAGGAAGATCTGCAGCAATGTATGAGAGGCTTGACGATGTGATGCAATTGATTCAAGCGAGACAGAGTGTAATAATGGAGATGAATAGATCCGTTGTGAAAATTTTGGACACTGTGAATATTGGTGCATCACATCACGATGTTATGAATGCCTTGGGAAAACTATATACTTTGCCTGATTTAGAGACTAATACTAATAAATTTTACTTTGCTTGTATGTTGATTAAAGATCCCCAAAGAAGGTTCTTTTTTTTGGTTCGCCAAATGATACAAAAAGAGTTGAATACATAAAGTTTATGTATGAATATGACAAACATAACAAACATTAAACACAGTTTCTATCTATCCATTAGTATATTTAGTTTATTGTTTTTATTATTTGTGCACCTACGTTGATATGGTGTGTTTTAAGACATTATGATCTTGATTAACTTATTTTATTATATTATGTTATCTTATTGGTAATTTATAACTTTATTACATGCTATATTATTTATTTCTTTATATTTAGACATAGAAGTGCCTTGTTTATTTACAATATAATTTTACTTATTGATCTGTAGGTATGGGTGATAATGTTATGCAAATTATACAACTTCTGCAAATGAAGCAAATTTTGGATAATGAGAATGAGTTTTGGGATTCGGTGGCTTGTGTAGCGGGTTACATGAGTGTGTTTTAACCACATATACAAGAAACCATGCATGACTTCCTATCAAACAGGAGAATTATGGATGAATGAATTATTGAATGGTTATGAAAAACGGTCTTTTAATACATTTAGAATGAATCAAAATGCATTTCGTCAATTATGTATGGTTTTGGAAAATAATTATGGTTTGAGACCTTATGATAGGATGTCTATTTTAGAGAAAGTTGGTTTATTCGTGTATGTCCTAAGCAAAGATTTCTCTAATAGAAATACCTAAGAGCGTTTTCAACATTCTGGTGAAACTGTGAGTAGAGTTTTTAAAGAAGTTTTGACTGTTATAGATGGATTTTTAAGGGATATAATTGTACCAAAAAATCCTGAATTCAAGGACATTCCACCACAAATTGCCAATGATGCTAGATATATGCCACATTTTAAGGTAATTGAATATGTTTTTCCTCCCATTTCATTATATTTTCCATTGAAAAATGTTGTTTTATCATCTTATGATTGTTGTTTTGTATTAGGATTATATTAGAGCTATTGATGGTACATATATAGCTGTAGTTGTTGCAAGGAAGATCCAATGAGATTTAGAGGACGGAAAGAAATAACAATAACAAATGTATTGGCAACATGTGACTTTAACTTACTATTTACATATGTTTTAAAGGGTTGGGAGGGATCATCACACGATTCTCGTATTTTCCTTGATATAATCGGTAATCTGAGACTTAAATTTTCTAAACCACCAATAGGTAATTTTAAGATTTGTTATTCATGATTTAGACTTTTTATGATATCATTTATACTAATTATATTGCTTCTATAGAGATGCAAGTAAATATTACTTGGTTGACAAAGGCTATCCAGAAAAAGAAGAATATTTGATACCTTACCCAAAGACAAGACATCATCGGTCGGAGTTTCATGGTGCAAATATAAAAGGATCTCGATAAGTTTTTAATCGAGCTTGTTCATCATTGAGAAGTTGTATTGATAGAGTTTTCAGTGTTATTAAGGCTCGATAGAAGATATTGGAGAAAATGCCTAAGTTTTTATTAATGGATCAAAATAAAATAATTTGTGTAGCTTTTGCGTTGCATAACTATATTAGAAGAAGTACAATTGGCGACCCGACTTTTAGTATCATCGTTCAAGATCCTGAATCTATACCTTCAAATGAATTTTAAGATGCTGAAGTTAACTCAACATAAGAAGACACTGAAGGACAGAGAATTCGGGAGATGACAACTATTCGTGATAATATTGCTTCTAGTTTAATGACAGTTAGACATTGTTCTTAAATTGTTATGAACCTTTGCTTTAAATAATGATGTTTATTTCTTTTGCTCTATTTAAATTGTGTTGTTAAACTTCATTTGGATTGTTATATTTTATGTTTGGATGTATTATGACGATGACGATGACGATGATGATTATTATTATTGTTGTTGTTGTTGTTATTATTATTCTATGTTCTATGTTTTTTATTAGAGTTATAAACTTAATTTTTGTAGAATTAAATATTTTAAATCTAAATTCTTATAAAAATATTCAACGAAATACTAAGTTATATAATAGTCATACCTTTATAATTTTTTTAAAGTCATGTCCTCATAAGTCATTTTACATATAAACAGCTAATACTAAACATAATTTTACCAAATATCTCTAACAAACAATTAATGCAATCCGCTGGTAAAATCAGTTGATATAATCAGCTATCAACTATCAGCTAACAACTAATGTGATCAGCTGATTGTCAAACAGGACCTAGATGTTTATTAAAGATGTTTAGTAAAATTAGCTATTTAATATTAACTGTTTAAGCGTAAAATGACTTATGAGGGCACGACTTAAAAAATTTTATAAGATCATTATTAAATATTTAATTTTACAAAAATTAAGTTTTAAACTTTAATAAAAAAATATAGAACATTCTTAAAAATTTTGTCAACATAACATATTTTTTATTTTGTAACCAAAAAGCTTATTTCATAATAAAAAATATTTCAAAGTTTTTTAACTTAAAACTTACTTTATCATAAAAATAATTTTTATCATACATGCATCATTTTTAATTTGAATTATCTATAATATCATTATAACATAATTCAAAAATTATGAAATATTTATAGTTGTAAAGCATATCTTGTTGGGTTAGCGAGTTTTCTGTTTGAAGAAAACAAAAGGTTATCAAAAGTTCAATTAAGTTGTTTTCGTGGGACCATCATTAAATTACTTGGATGTGTATTTACATCAATCATTAAATTGCTAGATTTAGGAAAGTCTGGCGTGATATGATAAGGGTAAATGACACCCATTATAATCCTCGTGTCTTTTACTTAAACGATAGGATGTACAATCTCATGTCCTTTACATCTTTGCGAATATTAAGTTGTTGATCAAGGCTTCAAGTTAGGAGTAGTTAGGGGCAGCCCAAAAATCGTCCCTTAAAATCGTAGTTTTTTTCAGGGTAGGTAAAGGTTGACTTCTAGAGCGACTAGCGACAACAAGAACCGATCTTTACAAAGAGTAAGGTAATAGCCGATCTGGCCAACCAGCAGGTATCTCCTTTTTTTCTGGTAGTGCATTTCTAGTCACTAAATTTTTATGCATGCCAGTTTTTTAATTATTGCTTTTATTTTTCTGCATCATTTTTTACTTGTCACATCTGTATGTGGGTCCACCGGGAAACAATCTCTCTACTATGTAAGATAAGGCTGCGCATAAGACCTTCCCAGACCCTGCCTCACTGCGGGACTTCAGATTGAATGTGATGATGATGATGATGATGATGTTTATAAGTGCATTAATTATGGTTTAACCTATCAAGTTTTGAAAGAATACAGAAACATAATTACTTTTTTACATATTAATTTTTGGTTGAATATAACAAATGTTCGTCTTATTAAACTTTTCTAAAATTAGCTTATTTGGGTTAAATAAGTTAACCAGTCAATTATTTATCAAATATATTCATTACCAAATAGTTAACTTATGTTAATCAACAAAAAAAAACTAATAAGTTGTTTGTCAACAAGCCACTAAGGACTTTTTCCTTCCTATAAAATAAGTCCACATATTATAATTAAATAATTTAAGACAAAAAATGATCTATTTTTTGTTAGTTGCGGAATTTTTATGGATAATAATTTAAAACATCATGAATCTCAACTTTTACAATGAAAAAATTAAAATATCTTTAAAATATTATAATAATTATGTAATACATCCCACTAATATATTAACACTGATAATTAAAACAGGGGCATAAATAAAAACACATGACTCCTGAATACTCATTGGGTTCTTAAGCTTTGGTAGAGCCACTGGAACAAAATTATAATGTCCTCTCGCATCAAATTTAGACTGAAAATTAATTCGATAAGATAAAATATTTAAGGTTTAAAAAGTTCATCTAATATTAAATTATTATAAAACTAGTCAAAATTGAATAAAATTAAAAAATTGAAAAATAATTGAAGAATATTGAAAAATTTAAAGTTTAATTAAAAATGAAACATTTAAATAAAAATTAATCAGTTTATTTTAGTGTATAAAAATTGCCCAAGTAATTAAGAAATTGATTGTTTTTTAATAAAAAAAATTTATTAAACTAAATCAAATCAAAAAATTAAAAATTAAATTGTAAAATTAAAAAGTTCAAAAAGATAAATTCAGCTAGTTTAGTTGGATTAATCTAATAGTTATAATTTTATTCTTTCAAAACTTAGCAGGTCAAACCAATGCAGTTATACTTAACACCAATCTTTTTGATTTTAAAGTAGGTAAGTTTAAAAAAAGTGACCTCAGCTCAACTAAAATACAAAACTTACTTTAATTAAATTTTAAATTAAATTAAGTGAAAAAGTTTAGATTTGAATTAAACTTTTAGTTTAAGAGCCTTTAATTTGATTCGGAGACAACCTTTTTATTACGTAAGGGTAAAACTATGTATTATCGGATCTCTTTAAATTTTGCGCCAACAAACTCATAATTATCATTTTTTAAATGTTTATTAGATAAATTAGCTATATATTTTAAATAAATTATTTACAAATAAATTTGATAAATTCCAATGGTTAAACACAGTTTTTTTCCCCCCCTAACAATAGCTTTTAAAATGAGAACCCTAGGTACTTTTTCCACCAAGAGATAACTTTAATTTGATTTGTGGCTTTGAAATGCTATAGTTTGTGTTTTCTAAGTAAATCTAGGGAAAAAAGAAAACTTTGTTCCCTTTCCACTAAAAATCACCACATGCTGAAACAAAGCGATCTCTGAAGTTTGAACCGGATGAGCGGCTGCCCAGCTCCTTCAAGTTTCAGAACTAGAAAGTTGGAGCCCAGTCATTATATAAATATCTTGTTCCTATTCACGACACAGTACTCACTCTCAGAGATTACTATGAACTAAACTTAATCACGGGATAATCAACGTTGGACTGGAGTGACGTAATATAATAAACGGAAATCATATTTTATGCATTGTAATGAAAATGAACAAGAGATTTTTTTTTTTCTCGCAGGAGATGTCTACCGGGTCAAAATTGATGACTAATCCCTTTTTGTTTTTACTGATATATTCCTTTCGAGGAGTTTGCTATATTTTTAAAGGCAGAGATCAAACCCGGAATCTTATTAGTTAAGTGACGAAGTTACACGCCACCTGTATCAATCCACTGGGTTAAAATGAACAAGAGATTAAAATTCCAACTGAATTATTGACAAACACCACATTACATTGGGGTGAGTGGTCCCCACCGCCCAACCCGACACCTAACGTTGTCCCGATTCCCCGTTTCCATTGCCACCAGACCACCTTGAAAGAAGACAAAAAGGTGTGCCCCACTCCTCTTCGCCTTTCACATAAAACATACATATAGTAATTAGATGAACATTTTGTTATTGTTGTTTTTTTTTTTTGGGTTAAGGTGTAGATTCCATGTTCATCTCTTGTGTTGTTTTTTCTTTTGGGCTGTCACTTTCTCTTCGTTCACACATTCAACATTTCCCAACACATTTTCCTCCTTCCCAAACACCAATTTTAAATCAAAATTTGCTACTGTTTGTCCTCTCCTTCCTGGTCGCGTCTGATTTCCAAATTCCAAAAGCAGAAAAATCCCCTTTCTTATCCAATCCCCTCCATTTCTTTTCCCTCTACTCCCAAGCAAAATCCCTTATTCCTTTTTCCCCCTTTTTCTTTCTTCGCCTTTCCTTGTACACCAACCATAGGCTGCTAGACCATCACTTACTATTCTGCCCTCTAGCTAAATCATTGAGCTCCCTTCACTTTCTGTTCAAATTTGGGCTAAAGATACAAACTTTGTCTACCCCTTTTAAAGATTATGATGATTAGTGAAGTTAGGGTTCTGGTTTAGTCTTGTCTCCACCCAGAACAATGCTGCCGGTGACGGAGGATGGTGTTCAGTACTCCTTTGCCGTCGAGTACAACGGCCCTCCGGTCTCTTACGACATCCCACGCGCTGTCCCCATAAACGTCAACAAAATTCCGGTCGCCGCCGTCGTGTCTCAACTTTCTCTCCCCGATAAACTGTCCTTGCCGGTGATTAAACCGATTTTAGCGTCCGATCCTAGTAAGAACTTTTCTAAAGAGCTGAAATCTACAGTGTCACCTACTTCTGTGATTGGAAACAATAGTAGTAGAGAATCTGGATCTGAGTCGGCGGCGGCGACAGTTTCTCCGACGTCGGTTATCGAGGGAGTTGCTGATAATAGTCAGGATTGTGGATTTTCAGGTGAGTTGAGTAGTTCAGGTGCGTTGGAATTTTCGAATTCTCGTTGCGTGTCGTCGTGTATTAGCCATGAGCTTTCTAATGAGTTGGTGAGTGGTGCTAGGAGCTCCAGCACTATAGATTTCTCTGATAGTTTTGATAATAAGAGCCAAGGTTCGTCAAGATTGAGGATTTCTAATGAGTTAAATCAAGATTGGGCGTCAAATGAGTCCGTTGTTAGTACTGAGTACCCGTCTTCACGGGTTTCCAACCTCAAGGCTTCTGGGGATTGTCCCAGTGAGGTGGTTGATGGTACAAAACGACCCCAGGTCACCTTTGGGGGTGTTGAATCAGATGATGTTGCTGGTCTTGGAGTTGCTAATGACAATGATGAGTTCGGAGAAGAGGAACCAAGGGTTTTGCAGGGGAAAAGAGAGTTGCAAAGTAAAGGGAAGAAAGGGACATGCTATAGGTGTTTTAAAGGGAATAGGTTTACGGAGAAGGAGGTTTGTATTGTTTGTGATGCAAAGTACTGCTGTAATTGTGTGCTTAGAGCTATGGGTTCAATGCCTGAAGGAAGGAAATGCGTTACTTGTATTGGGTATCCAGTTGATGAATCGAAGAGGAGGAATTTGGGGAAGTGTTCCAGAATGCTTAAGAGGCTGTTGAATGATTTGGAAGTGAAACAGATAATGAAGGCGGAGAAGCTGTGTGAGGCAAATCAGTTGCCTGCAGAATATGTTTATGTCAATGGAATACCTCTTTGTCATGAGGAGTTGGTGATTTTGCAGACCTGCTCAAACCCACCCAAGAAGCTGAAGCCTGGGAACTATTGGTATGATAAAGTGTCTGGTCTGTGGGGAAAGGTGAATATGGTTGTATATTGTCAAAATAATTGAACATTTCTCAAGTTCTACACGATTTTGTTATAATACGGAGATTGATGGTTGCATGTTTAAATGAAACAGGAAGGACAAAAGCCTTCACAGATCATTAGTGCCCATTTGAATGTTGGGGGACCCATAAGTGCAGATGCTAGCGATGGAAATACACATGTTTACATAAATGGCCGAGAGATAACAAAGGTGGAGCTAAGGATGTTGCAGGTTCAAGTCTTCTCCTTTTTCCTGTTTTTTTCTTTTCTTTTGAGCTGTGATATATGGGAGATCACTAAGGTTGAGTTGTTAAATGTTGTAGCTTGCTGGAGTTCAGTGTGCTGGAAACCCACATTTTTGGGTGAACGAGGATGGATCATACCAGGAAGAGGGGCAAAAGAACACTAAAGGTTACATTTGGGGCAAGGTAAGTGCTATACGTGAACATGATCAGGTGGTTGAGTTTTCTGACACTTCCAAAGTTTATATTGTTTTAAGATAAAATGAGCTTACATTCTAGTTGTTTTGCAGGCGGGAACAAAGCTGGTTTGTGCTTTCTTATCATTGCCGGTTCCTTCTAGATCTTCAAATTCATGTGGGGAACAAGTGAACAGTCCTCTTAGCAGGTCTGTCCCGGACTATCTTGAGCAGAAAACCCTTCTGAAGATTCTTTTAGTAGGATATAATGGATCTGGAACAAGTACAATTTTTAAACAGGTACCTTGCAAATGACAGTCTTGGAGCGTGAGTTATTATGCTTACATCATTACTTGAATAGGATTTCATTCTTTGCTTGATTGCATCTGCCCAGGTGTATCCTTTCCTAAGGACTTATTAGTTAGCCCCGTTACTCTCAGTGGCATCATATTTTGTTTCAGGGTGTAGGTTATAGTTGATAGAAGGACTTTTTTTGTAACGGAAATCTCAAAATCGATTTATTATGACAAATGATTGATGGTCTTTTTTCCGAAAAATATTGATAGTGATTGTTGTTACCTCATAGTATGAGGGTTTGGTAATCTCTGTCATTAAGTGCCGGAGTCCATGGGAATGTTTATGAACTATGTTGCTAAAGATTTGGGCAAAAGTTAACATTTTGTTGTCTACTTGTCTGTCTTTGCCATTGATGGACTTCTTCTCATATATGCTTAACCTCTGGGCAATTTTTGGTAAGGGGACTGTGATACCTTGACTTCCCATTATATTTTGATGCACATAATTGAAACTTAATTTTGCTGATTGTTTCTTTCAGGCCAAAATTCTTTATAAGCCGGTGCCTTTCACTGAGGATGAGCGTGAAAATATTAAATTGACAATCCAAAGTAATGTATACGGTTATCTTGGTATACTTCTTGAAGGCCGTGAGCGTTTTGAAGAGGAAAGTTTGGATCAAATGAAGATAGAACAATCTTCTGATGGAAGTGACTCCACTGGTATGTAATGAGTTCCATCAATTCTTTCTTTTTTATTTCAAAATGCAAACATAAAAGTGAATAGCCAAGATGCGTACAGTTAGAATGAAATATGCAGTTCCCAGGACGTCATAGAAATTCATAATACTCCTTGCTGGGTCTTTTTCTATTTGTGATATCGACTGCATTAATTGATGCGGTTTTTATGTAATTGTACTATATCTTAAATTTAATCTGAAGTGGGCCTTTCAATTTTTTGGATAAACAATAAGAAAAGCGGCTATTGTTTTCAAGATTTGTTTACTTTTAAACTGTGCAAGTTTTGGTAAAAAACAGTCACTGCAGATACTTGTAAGTTCTTAACAGTGTTAAATTAGTTGAGTGGCATATTGCACTTCTGGCGGGTTGTGCTACTTATACCAGTGGAGTCTGAACTGTTTTATAGTGCTTAATTGAGAATTTTCCATCACCAATTGTGGGGCTTTAGGTGTGGTGTCTAGTATGCACTGCAACTATTGTATTTGAGTTAGATTTTGAGCTAAGTATGCATGAATCTTATGCTATTTGCAAAAAGGCGTGAAACACAATGTTTTTTAGCAGGGAGTGCTGGCAATAATAATTGGAAAACTGTCTATTCAATTGGCCCAAGGCTCAAATCTTTCTCAGATTGGCTTTTGAAGTCCATGGTGTCAGGAAATCTTGAAGTAATTTTTCCAGCTGCAACTCGTGAATATGCACCACTGGTTGATGAGTTGTGGAAGGATTCAGCCATTCAGGCTACCTACAATCGAAGAACTGAGCTGGAAATGCTGCCTAGTGTTGCTAGTTATTACCTGGAGCGGGTAGGGCATTACTTGATTTCTTTTTGTTTAGTTAAATGTCTTTGGCGGTAAATCTGTTTCTTTTAATTTTATATCTGTTTGTACCCTATTTTATGTATACCTTACTCGTATCTGACTGAAGATGGTGCCACAAATTGTTGAAAGGAGAAAACTATAAACTCAAGAGAGTGAGATTTGGTAGAGATTCTGTTATTCAAATTTGATGGTTCCAAAGGGCTCTGAAAAGGGTGGGGTGGGTTGCGGTAGGAGGGTAGGAGGGGCTGTGATTCTAATGTGTTCACTTCACTTAACTGAAACAGGTGTAGTTTAAGTTCGTTCACAGTACCATTTTGTGTAGGCCTGTTAGGCGAGGTTATCTGTCATGCTAGCTCAAATTGTCTTGGTGTTCGACTAATCTCGACCTTCATTTATCAGATGAGTAATGTGTTTACCAAAACCCACTCCTAGACACGTCTATGTGACAAACATGATGAACATCTGGGAAACTATTGTTGTTGCCTAATTGCTTAGATTATTTTCGTTCACTCAGGCTGTTGACATTTTAAGAGTGGACTATGAACCATCGGATTTGGATATCCTATATGCTGAGGGTGTAACTTCATCAAATGGTCTTGCTTGTTTGGATTTCTCATTTCCACGGTCAGCAGCAGATGATAAATTTGACACGGATGATCAACATGACTCTTTAATTAGGTTTGTATCATCCTTTATATCTTATTGCTTTTATCTTTCTGAGGGGCATCATCCATCACATGTTATACAATTGTATACGAGCAATTTCAAATGGGATTATCTTTTGGGCTGTATCCACTGTCTGCCTTTCCCATGATAAATATATTGTTTTTTAAAAATTATTGACCTTTTTTTTTTTTTTTTTCCTTTTTGAGCTATAGATATCAACTGATAAGGGTACATCCACGGGGGCTTGGGGAGAATTTCAAGTGGCTGGAAATGTTTGAAGATGTTGGAATGGTTATTTTCTGTGTTTCCTTGAGTGACTATGACCAATTTGTTGTGGATGGAAGTGGAATTTCTACGAATAAAATGTTACTTAGCAGGAGCTTCTTTGAGAGCATTGTTACTCATCCTACATTTGACCAGATGGACTTTCTTTTAATTCTAAACAAGTACGATCAGTTTGAGCAAAAGGTAGAACGTGTACCTTTGACACAATGCGAATGGTTTGATGATTTTCATCCAGTTGTCAGTCGGTATCGCTCCAACAGCAGCTCGAACCACAACAGCATTAATACTAGCCCTTCCCTTGGTCAGCTAGGTTTCCACTACATTGCTGTCAAATTCAAGAGGCTCTATTATTCGCTTACTGGAAGGAAGTTGTTTGTTTCTTTGGTGAAGGGGTTGGAGTCGGGTAGCGTAGACGGAGCTCTTAAATATGCGAGGGAGATTCTGAAATGGGATGAAGAGAGACCCAACTTCAGCCTTAGCGAGTATTCAATATATAGTACTGAGGCAAGTTCCTATTCGCCATGATCAATATTCAAGGATGGCTTGTGTATGGCCCCTGCCTCTTACAACGTTTCTTGTTCACTGTAAATATATTGACATGTAAATGAGTGAGAATGAATTGTTTTACTTAATTTGAGCTTTGCAGCTGTAAGCTTGACAAAGCGAATCCTTGCGTGTTTTTCCTCAATGCCTTGCTGCTATATTTGTCGTACCAGATTACCATTTAGGATGTTTCCTTTATATTTTTCCTGTATTCAAACACTCCAAAAGAATCTGGTTTTGTATAATGCTAGTAGTTATTCAATCTTTAAGCAGAGAGTAATGTAACACGTTTGCATCCTGGGACAATGTGCCATTTGATTCCATGAATGACAACCTCTATTCAAGTTATGATAAGACCATTCCATGAATGACATAACCTCTATTGCTCCATACACTATCATGCTCAAGTTGACTGATGCTTTTGCTTGGCTTCCTGAATATACTCAAACGAGTTGAGCAGTTTGGAAAGCGATTCCACAGAAAATGAGGCAACTTGAATCGCATAAATTGATAAAATGGCTACAAAAGATACCTACCCACTAATACAAAATAGAAACTGCTCGCAACTTAAAGCTGCATGTCTGCAAAGGGTACTGCAAGAACTTGCACTTCCAATTGTAAGTCTTTGCCAGTTAGGACATCCCAAAATTCTCCAATGAAGCAATGGAAAGCCATACCGTTTACAGCGCCACATAAAAACCAACAAATCTTTAGTTCTTCAGTCATCTATAAAGCTGTATCTCGCCTGCTCGTCTGTACTTAGTAATATGTTTTTAACAGTCCATCCCAGTTGTGAAATCTGATTCTCCAACACTGGCAAATCCATCCGTGCAAATTGCTTGCTGTCATCGACCAATTGGCACCAGTCCTTGAAAATTTCATCCGATGCACGGGTGACCTTTGTGATAGTCTCCCACCGACTGCTTAAAAGCAGGTGCTTTCTGATATAGCATGCCTGTTGCCAACAAAATACACTTCTGTCATTTAACAGTATAAGGAGGTCAATCTAGAGACTTTTTTTTAAAAAAAATGTATCGAGGCCCAATTGTTCTCCAATAAGTTCCTTTTACCTGCAACAAACCCATCATGACATCTGCAGTTCCAGCTCCCTCACGTAGACAAAGAAGAATGCCTTGCTAGCATTATTGAAGACAAGGAAATAGGCCATATCAGCAACATAGTTATGCTAATCATATGATAAGAGCCTAAGGATATAATGATTATACTTGGTTAGTTCTCTTCAATGCTTTGCAGGAGTTCTCCAGGCATATAAAGTAGTAATCCTCACCACTAACAGATTGCATTGCCGCCATTGCCAGCATTGGTATCTGGTCCTTAGTATTTAAGCAACCTATTCTGATCGGCCATAATTCTCTACCTGGGGAAGAAAACCTGAACTAAGCAGTTTATAACTAAAACGTCAAATGATAGAAACTAAAAGATTTGAAATACAAACTCACTTTTTCTCCACAGAAAATCAATTCCTTCTTCTTCGCCCAACTGTGCAGGTGAAGGCACACTTCTTAACTCAATCCATGTATTTAGTATACTTTCAAGCCTATCCTGAAGAGGGCAAGAAAAAGATACATAGTTGGTTGTTAAATTTCACGTCTTCCATGAATAAAGAAAAGCAGTACATAAATAAGTACTTGCTAGCTATTATTTCATTCTACCACATAAACTGGGGAAGTGTTGAACTTGTACCCTGAACACGAGCTTTGCAACTTCCTAATGTAAAGAAAGGTGTTTGCTTCCATACCTTGGTTAGTGTTTGTAGGTGGACGTGTTTTAGCCCTTGATATATTCCAAAAAGATCAAGGGCTGAGAAAACAGGGTAAACTGCAAAAGGCAAACCTGCAAGCAATCTTTTGCACATAGATGAAAGGTTAGAAACCATTGCCAAAATAACCTTCCCAATTGGCAACACATCGGGAAGAAGTCCAAACCATTCCATGTCCACAGATTACGAAGAAAGAGGACAAAATAATTCTTAATTTTTCTGTTAAATAGTATAAGGAATATATAGGACAATGTACCCTAATCGTCCCAATAAATCAAGAAGAAACTATTTATTCTCTAAGTAATAAAATCATATTAATTCAGCTACTTATTAAGATAATATCAACTAATTATCTATAAAGAATCAGTAAATTATCTCTAGAGACAATTAGCTAATTATTTCTAAAATATTAACACTCTCCCTCAAATTGGTGCATAGCTATTGATCATGCTCAACTTACAAAGAACTCAAAATTTTGTCTTAGTAGCCCTTTGGTGAAGAAACTATTAACTTGTGTTGTAGCTACAATTGCTATACAAATGAGTCCACTTTCAATTTTTCTCTTATAAATGTTTGTCAATCTCTAAATGCTTCGTCTGATCATGTTGAACTGTATTGTTGGCAATATTGATAGCTGCTTTATTATCACAAGAACAACTTCATTGGGGACTCCACTAAATTCTTAAGTTCTTCCAATATTCTTTTAAGCCAAATTATTTCACAAACTCCTTAAGCCATCGTCCTATATTTTGCCTTCGTACTACTTTTGGCTACCACCCCTTGTCTTTAATCTTCCAGGTTACTAGATTTTCTCACAAATACGTGCAATACCCAGAAGTTGATCTTTTGTCAGTAAGAGACTATCCAGTTTGCATCAGTGTAGACTTACTAGGAAGTATGCATAAACTGACTTACCACACTGACAACAAAGAAAATAACTGTTCTCGTATTAGAGAAATAAATTAGCTTTCCTAGTAGTTGTTGATGTCGACCTATATTCACTGGAACTTCTTCCTTAACTTCACTCAACTTTGAGTTGAATTTGTTGGAGATGTCAATTAGAGAGGATCCCAACATAATATTACTTCTCTAATTAATATTTGATCTATAGAAGTATTATCAAGGATTTTGTATCAAATCAGAATCCCTCCTATATTAGTCTACTTCCTAAATAGCTAGTGTGGTTCCCTACATATATGTATGGTGTAAACAAAAAAAAATACAAGACAGAAGTCTAGTTACCATGGATGTAGGTCTCAATAGACCGAACTACGCAAATTCGTGAGTTTTGTTTTTCTCTCAAATCTTCATGGTATCAGAGCAGATCGATCTATAGACAATGGCATCCACGACAGAAACCGGAGTCACAAACAAAGGATCAACTATATTTGAAGCCCTTGACGAAAAGGAAACCATTCCCAATATGGGTCCTAACAGGATCGAGAGCTCGTCCTTCCAATTCACAGTTGAGAAGCTGAATGAAAGAAGTTTGAGAGAATGGGCACAGTCTATCATCGATTGATTATCGATGCAAAAGGGAAGATTGGGTATCTTACTAGAGAGGTGAACAAACCACCTTCCACTGATGCTGTTGCACTACAAAAGTGGAGATCTAAAAACTCGACGGTGATTGCAAGGCTGGTCAATTCAATGAAGCACTCCATCGGGAAGACCTATCTATTTCTACCTATAGTGAAAGAGGTATGGGATGCTGTTAGGGAAACATATTTAGATGCCAAAAATGCCTCCCAAACCTTCGAAATTAAAACACGACCGTGGCAAATGAAACAAGGCGAGAGGGAAGTGACTAATTACTACATGGAGATGATGGGTTTATGGCAAGAACTTGATTTAAGTATAGAAGAAGAATGGGATTGTGCATCGGATAGTGATAGGTATAAGAAGAAAGTGGACAATGAGAGAGTATTTGAGTTCCTTGCTGGGCTGAACCGTGAACTAGAAGATGTGCAAGGGAAGATTCTTCGATGACACCCTTTACCCACTTTACAGGAAGTCTTCTCGGAGGTAAAAAGAGAGGAGAGCTGACGGCGGGTTATGTTGACCGGAGGCATACGGAATGAATTAGAAGAAAAATCAGCTTTGGTATCTCACAGATCACAAATAAGGGGTGGACACTTGGTCCCTGTAGTTCCAATACAGGGCCTAGTCAAAATCAACCAAAAAAAAAAAAACTAGATGACTAGTCAATCTAAGGCAAAATTGAGTCCCGAACAGTTGGAAAAATTATATGAAGTCTTTACCTTGTTTCAAACTTTAGGTCAGCTTTTTAATAATATTCCTTCCGAATCCCTAACTCAGAGAGGTAATTTTCTAAATGCATTAAATACTACAATTCAAGCACAAGCATCTTGTATTATTGACTCTGGTGCCTCTGATCATATGACTGGTGCATATCAATTGTTCTTGAAATTTGTCTATTGTCCTAGAACTTGTTTTACATGTTCCAAAATTGTCATGCAAATTGTTATCTGTTAGTAAATTGACAAAAACCTCAAACTGTTCTACTAAGTTCCTTGCCTCTCATTGTATCTTTCAGGATCTAACATCGGGGAAGACGATTGGCAGTGCTAAGAGTGTGAGGGACTATACTATTTAGAGGAGACTACTTCAAATAACCAGAATACTCTCTCTGCATCTATCCCTAAAATTATTTAAATTATGTTATGGCATGCTAGGATGGGTCATCCAAATTTCCATTATATGAAACAATTATTCCCTTCTATTTTTAATAATAAATGTTTGATTTTTGTTGTGAAATTTGTGAACATGCCAAACACCAACGTACCTTTTGTCCTCCAACCTTATGATACATAGCGACTTGTGGGGTCCCCCTCATATACCCAACCGAACAAACACCAAGTGGTTTATCACTTTCATTGATGATCATACCCGTACTTGTTGGATCTATCTCTTACGTGATAAAACAAAAGTTAGGATAATGTTTATCAACTTTCATTCTATGATCCAAACCCAATTTCATACAAAAATCCAAATCTTGCATACAGATAATGGGACTGAATACGTTAACCAAACTTTGGGATCTTATCTTCTCGAGCATGGTATAGTCCATCAAAGCTCATGTGTGGACACTCCTTAGCAAAATAGAATTGCTGAAAGGAAGAATCGACATGTCCTTGAGGTTACCCGAGCTCTACTTTTTACTACTAAAATGCCAAAAACCTTTTAGGGGGATGCTATCCTAACCGCTACATATCTCATTAATAGAATGCCTAGCATAATTTTATCTTTTGCCACTCCAATAGACAAATTTCAAGAACATTTTCCTACCTCATGACTTAACTTTAACTTCCTCTAAAAATATTTGGATGTACAACCTTTGTTCACGTTCACTCCCATCATTGTATTAAATTAGACCCTCGGTCCATCAAGTGTGTCTTCATTAGGTATTCTCCTACACAAAAGGGGTATAAATGTTATCACTCAATCACTCGAAAGATGTTTGTTACCCTTGATGTCACCTTCTTTGAAACTACGCCTTATTACCCAAAACCTTTGCTTAAGGGGGAGAATTAAATGAAGCTTAGCTCCTAACCCACATTGTACCACCAAAATCAAAGTCCCAAGAAGACCTCACCCCTGAAGCACTATATGAGTCAGATCCGGTTGTAGATCTAACCAACCGAGAACTACCTTCTGATCAGACAATAGATATGGAGTTGCCTATTGCTCTTCAGAAAAAATCACGGTCATGTACTCTACACCCTATCTCACAATTTGTATCTCAATATCTTGTCTGAAACATGTCATGCTTTTACCACTAACCTGGACAGGATTAGAATTCCAAAGGATTTTCACGAAGCCTTGAAAGTGCCCAAACGGATTAAGGCAGTGACGAAGGAAGTGAAAGCTTTGAGGAAAAAAGGGAAATGGGATGTGGTAGAATTACCAAAAGGAAAAAGAACTATGTAATGTAAATGGGCATTCACTGTAAAATACAAACCTAATGGCTTACTAATATCTTTACATAATATCCTAATATTTGTACATAATACCAGACCTTATTTCCTAACTATTTAGGAGTCAATAATATCGAGGAAACATCCAACTGGATGTTTCCCAACAAATTCTAGTAAGGACATCAATAAAAATTATGAATCCTCTTTTTTTAGCTATTGTTTATATTCTCAAAGGTCCCCAAATATTACTATCGATTTTTGTGGCCTTGTAAGGCTATCCTAGCAAAGATGTTTAATGATTTTTAGCAATTTGACAAATTTTACTCTAAAATGAAGATAGATCTCTATTTGTAAAAAACTTTAAAAACAAATGTCTCATATAATAAGAACTTGGATGTCCAATCAAAAATGCCATAACATAATTAAGGATGGCAATGGGCTGCCTATGGGTCTAAATTCTCGAGCAGGCCTAAGCTTGGGCCTGGGCAATTCATGCTCGGATTCAATTAAAAAAAGACATTATTTTACACTTTTAATTTTAAAAATTTAGCGAGACTGATCCATGAGCCGACCCATTGCCATCTCTAAACATAATTTAATTCTCATGAAGTAATGAAATAGAATTATGACAAGTTCTTTGGAATTATTTATTTAAGTCATATCCAATTTCGAAGAAATAGAGACCTCCAACTTGTTTAGCATTGCCAATCACCTTCCCAAAATTTGACATCTGACTTCATCCATTCTTGATTAATCCTACAAGAAAAACATAAACTCTATCTTTTTCTTCCCTTTTGTTATGTCGAAAACTGTCACTCAGACAGTTCCAAACATCTTCATAACATAGGACCAATTTCAGCCACAAGGTTACAAGTTCGTTATAAAACAATGTAACATCACAATCTCCTTGCTTGGCCTTCCATAGCTTCATTTTTAGCTCGAAAATTTAGAAAAAAATTCTCAATATCAAAATACATCTCTCGAACCACATCCCATATATCTTTAGCTGTTGGCAAAAACATGGGAGCTTTTTCGATTGTAGGTTCCAAGGAATTAATCAACCAAGTTGTGATCAAAGAATTTTCGAACCTTCATATTGTCATATTTGGATCATCCAAAGCAAGCCTTAGCGTCCCTCTAATCAAATACCCAAGTTTTCCCCTACCATCACTGGACAACTTTATTGTTTGCGACCATTTTAGGTAATTCTGGTCATTCAATCTGTGACTCATCAATTGAAAAGGCAAGTTTGAGCTAAGAAAATCACAATTATGTTGTAGATTTCCCATCATAACACCATAATTAGTCACACTCAAACTGCTGAAATCATTGTTGGAGGATGAGGAGTTTCTCTATTGGCCATTCAATGCTAATTGATAGCCCATTTAGGACTAATTTGAACGAAGAAAGAAAAAATATTGTAGAAGATTCGTGACTTTGATACCATGAAGAAAGACGACAAAGTAATTCTTCTTTGATTGTTCTGCAAAGAGTATAAGGAATATATAGGACAATGTAGCCCTAATCACCTTCTTAAATAGAAAAGAATCTATTTATCCTCTAACTAATAAAATCCCATTAATTAAGCTACTAATTAATAGAATATTAACTAATTATCTACAGATAATCAACTAATTAGTTGTAGATATAATTAGCTGATTATTTCTATAATAAAAACAGATTAAAATTAGTGGGACATGAGAAATGTTATGTTAATTGTATAAATTGAATTCCATCTTCAACTCTTAAGCAGTAAATGAGAAAATAGAAGACTAAACTCGATTTATTAATACTAGGACTTTGAACTAATAAGAAAAGATTTAGAGAAAGAAAAAAAAAACCTTTGATTGTTCTTGAACAACATATTCAGAAATGCAGCAAGCATGAGACCGAGATTATCAAAGCACACTGATTGTATCTGAAACCCAAGTAAGGATCAAGATTCCAAGATATAGAATAACTAAAATTAATAACAGAAGTTGTGACACAAGAATCGTACCTGTGCTTTTGCTGAAACTTCACCAAGATTATCAGCCACTGCAAAGCTACGATGAATAGCAGACTGCATATGTGAAGCAGAAAGATTATACTCCAAGACGAAAAAGAAATGTGAGATGGAATAGCTGCTAGTAACACAACAGTTCTTACACTAGTTGCTAGGTAGCATGCTAGGCTTATTTGCTTGGCAACATTAGCCATAGTGGCCAGAAGCAAGAAATAATTGGGAAATGCAGGGGTCAGCAGCTCAATTCCAATGCTCAAACTGAATAGAACAGACGTCGAGAACCTGACTCTCTACTAATGAGACAACAAAATAATCAATTAATAATGTCCCTCCCAACAGCAACAAGTATACTAATATGTCCAGTTTGAAGATAGAGCCAGAAACTGGAACAATCTCTTTTAAGTTTTGACAAAGTAAAACTAACAGGAGGCCAATCCTAATGATAATATAAGTCCTACCTTCAAATTGGTGTCGAAGGCAGACGACAGACTAGCAGTATAAATGCACCTACTTAGACGTCCAAGCCCATCCTTCAAGACCCAGTTAAGAGCAGCCGCTGATGGAAGCGAACGTGAATACCCAATCCCTATAGCTCGAAACATTGCCTGACCCCAACAAATTATCCAACAACGTAAGAAACAATCTAAACAATCCTTTCCTTTACGTAAAAATTCAATCTTTCATCGTCCATAAAAAATGTCAGAAACCTTCTCCAAAAATTCTAGAAACGAGACAACAAATACAATCTTTTACGTATAACCACAAACCTGAGTCGCAAGAACTTGCAGCGCAGAGCTAAAAACCCGATGCAAGAACTTCCATTTCACATACCCCATGTAATTCTCAGGCACTTGTTTGGGTATAAAAAAGTTCCTGATAGCTAAACTCAAAGCCCTAAACAATTTCTTGCAGCCATCTTCGAAATCCAAGCAAAAATCCGTCGCACCTCCATCCACGCTCACCAACTCCAAACAATTTCCATCCCACATATACCTCGAAACCCTTCCCGTTTTCCTAACCACCACTGGAAGCCTCGCCGGACATGTGGGCCTCACTCCTATTTCCTGCCAGTTGTGGACAACTTCTCCCGGGTCGCAGTGGAAGGAAGTTGTCAACGGATTGGAGGGATTCAGGGACACGGGACAGCATTTGAGGTTCTGGGAAATGGGTCTTCGAGAATGAAAGTGAAAGTGTTGGGGTTTCCATAAGTAATGGAAGTCTGAATTGGCAAGCGTGGGTAGAGTAGATTGCATGAACAGAGCTGCTTTTCTCTTTTTAAAAAAATATTTCTTAATCTCCTTTGTTCATATGACAAAAACTGCAACTTGGAAACAGAAGTTGAAGGTTGTGAGGTAAGGTGTGGTAGTGCGTAGTAAATTGAAGAGAAAGCGGCGCAGAGAAAAGGGGAAACTACGGAGAGAAAATAGGCTAAAGGTATCCCCTTTTTTAAGTTCTCCGTGTGGCGGTTTGTTCCCTCCCTTCTGTTATGCCTAGAGTTGGCTCTCGTCGACGTGGCCAGTTTCATATTGTTATGTACACAGTTCGAATTCGGAATGGGTCTAGACTAGTCGTCTGCATCAAAATTATGAATTTGAATAATATTAATATTTGGTTCTGCCAGATTCTGGCGAGGTTGAACGTTGCCGTTTGAATTCATGGATGGATTGCCTTTTGTAGCGACTGCGATGTGAATACCCCTACAAAACAAGAAAAGGCACGTCGGGGATTGTGTCCCGATTAGCCTCTCCGATGCTCAAGTTAGTCTTTTAGTGAAGGTAAGGCTGCTGAATGCCGAGAGAACTAGGTTATGATTGCGTACCTGAATCAAGGCAGAACATTACCTTAT
>JAOSBK010000206.1:7328226-7347630 GCA_027568895.1 Erythroxylum shatona | reverse complement strand
AATATTTGAAGTGCTAATTGTTTAAGAATTGATGGTATTTAATTTTGTATGTGTGAGATTTTATGGAAAAGAAAAAGAAGATTTTAAATTGATGCGATGCGATTGGTTTTTGAAGAATTAAATGTATTGAGGGATGGGTGAATTTCCAAATGGGATATTGCTTTGTATGAGAGTGAATAAAGAATGAAAAATTTTTTTATCCCGATTTGGATTAGTTTAGACCGAGTGTGTCTTGAGATTCTAACGCTAGGTTTCTAAGGTATGCGTTACCGAATGTCGGAATTTGCACTTAAGTTTGATTGAATCGTTTTGGTTTCTTTGATTCTGAGATTTTGTAAATCCGTTCCTTCGATTCCGCTTTTGCTTTTGTTTCCGCTTTATGACTTCCGATTCGCTTTTTGATATGACTTTCGTCTTTGATTTTGTCTGTTCATTCTTTTGCTTTTGGCCCATTTTCGCGCTGTGATTTCCGTTCTTTCGCTTTGTCCGCCTTTCGTTTCTGCTTTTGATTTCGCTTTCCGCCATTTTACTTTTCGATTTGTGATTCCGTTTTACGGTTGGGCTCCGGTTTCAAAATCGGGTCCCAACAGTTGCAGAGTGATTTGGTCTCGTACAATTTTATGAGGTGATCCCATATTTCGTTTGCAGTCTTCTTTTCTTCTATACTAGATAATACTCCATCAGCTAAATCTTGGTGAAGATTAGCTACAGCATTGTCATCCATCTTGTTCCATTTTTCATCTGTGACTCTAGCTGGTCGTTTACTAATAGCCGCTAGATAATTATCTTTCCTCAAGATTGCCTTTATCTTCAACTTCTACAATAAGAAATTACTCCCATTGAACTTTTCAATTTCAAATTTTGCTGCCATTGCTTCTATCATGAACAGAATTTAGCTCTCACTATTTAACGTAAATAGTACCTGGTTCTGCGGGATTCTGGCGAGGCTGAACGTTGCCGTTCGGATCCATGGAGTTGTCTGCTTTCTGTAGAAGCTTTGACTCTAGAGTCCCTGCAAAACGAAAAAGGCACGTCGGGGGTTAGGTCCCGATTAGCCCCTCCGACGCTCAAGTCAGTCTTTTGGTGAAGGTCAGGCTGCTGAATGCAGAGAAAGCTAGGTTATGATTTTCGTACCTGAATCAAGGTAGAACATTACCTTATATATGGGATCGATATTAGGTTTAGGTCTTTACGTATGTAGGTCTTTGCGTTTGCATGGGAATCTCTCACCTGCGGATGGGCTGAAGAGAGTATAGATCGGGCTTGGACTCGATATGGTTATTAAGTGAGAGCCTGTCCTTTGAAGAATGGACCGATCGACCCATGAATTCTTTGGACTGGATCCGGGCCCAACACGACCGACCCGATCAATATTTATTTATTTATTTTTACTATTCATATATTTTCAGTGTCATGTAATTTAATCGAACAGACGGTCTTGGTCTTGGTTAGAGATAACTAATTCAGTTTAGTTCAGGAAGCAGGAAGCAATTTCCAGTCAACTTCGTCATGGCAACATTTCTTTTAGAACTGGAAAAGTTCTGACCTCTTGGAACTCTATGTTTTCTGGAACCTTTCAGGCTAGAATTGATGAGGGACATGCAGGTTTTGTGGGGATGAATCTTCTACATGGCTCCATATGTTTGGGGCCGTAATTCTGTTTCCTTCGGAGGGAAAGATGTTGACAGAGTACAACCTTCCAATGCAGAACGCGGAAGGGTAAAGGCGTAGAGTTTTCTTGACAGTTGCTTGGAGACGGCTCAAATTCCTGATAAACATGATACTTATCTCTAAACGTAATTCAAAACTAATCGCATTGGAATTTCCAGCCCTGTTATGAACATAAAGATTGCAGATTTATTACAATCTGAGACTAGAGATTGGTGGTAAAAATGCTTGAAGCTAAAAGCTACAAACAGGAAAACGAAAGAAAGACTTTGATTATTTCAGCATGAATGATTAGATATTCTCTAGAGCTTTCCGTTTTCTTCTTCCTTTCCAGTGTACAAGACTGCATTAGATTCCCAAATAATGCAGTGAAGAATAGACCATATGGCTATTTCTTATCTGATTCCCCCCTGCTAACCAATTTAGTACAGTAGCTGTGGTTTTAATTTTTTACAACTGAACATATTCGAAACTGGTGTTTTTTGTAATGAGATTAATGATATTGGCGTGGCATTAGATTCCCTCTACTTTTTCTTGATGCAGAAACGCAACTTGCTGTCCAACAGGATGTTATTCAACCTTATCATAGCAGAGTTGGAAACAGTTTTAATGAATACTATCTACATATGATATGATACTCCACATACTCCAGGATCGAGTGATTGGAAGTTGCCTGCCGACTGCCGACCTTATTATCTGCCATGTTCAACCTAGTACACTCGATCCATTTAAAGGAACAGTTCACTTTCAGGATCAGGAAAAGAGATAAATTTTGTAAAAAGAAATCACTGGTAAGCCATCAGGAGATCTCGTGATCTGGCTAAATATGACACTGCCTAGAAAAATTCATCAATGTGAAATCCGGATATATTAACTCCAATAGCTACAAGTTTGAGCTGTATCACGAAATATTACGGTCATATTACCGATACAACGCGCAAACACTCCCACTGAAAACAAAAGATGAGCACAAAAGTCAAGTTTCTTCTTACTTGGGCTTACATGAACGTCAAGATCACCATGTTTTTTTAACACATACTTCCTCTTATTCAAAATAAGTGTCGTTTTAGAGAGATGCACACTTATTAAGAAAGTTAGTGAAATGTTTGATATATCCTTATTAATTATATGTTGAATTGCCTTGAAAATGTAATCTGTATAATTAGAAATTAAAGGATAATTTTGGAAATAAAATTATAAACATATATCAAAAATCGTAAATTACACTTATTTTGAATAATTAAAATCTCTCTAAAACGACACTTATTTTAAATAAGAGGGAGTAAAACCTACTATCTTTAGATGGTATTCTTCTCTCCGTCAAAAAATAATAAAATGCTATTTCCTAGTTTTTCAGAGACATTCCATCCGATAGGGAGGAAAAGAACATAACTTTTTACCTTAAAGAATCCAATTTCTCAAGTCTAACTTGATACTCTCTTCCTTAGAATTCTGTTAACTTGTCTCCACTAAAAAACACAGAAAGGGCTCCAGATCGCTGAGAAATGAGACGAAAGGCCTGCAAAAGTTCACCAAATTAACCCACCGTTGCAGTTCTTTCCACGCAAGACACAAAGCTTCTTTGAAAAGGAAACGAGAAATAGTTGGGAAAACAATAAAATATTCGGCGTTTGCTATCTTTAGAATTACTGCGTACCTAGTGGCGTCAGTTACCGATGAAGAACCTCGACAGGCTTGGGCTTCCCGCTCTTTAAGTTTCCCGCCTCAGCGAAACAGCATAAGAATTGTCCTCTCAGTCTACCAACGTTCCAAGACTCACCCTAATTCACCATTTTCAAGAACGATCTGCTTCGAGCATTGATGTGGACATTTCAAGCGTCGGCGTGGCTAGTGTGTACATTGTTGTGACGGAGGAGTTCTACATTGTTATGCGGGGTTTTTTATGGTAATTGAACTTTTTACCTTCCATTTGCATCAACTTGTTGTTTTCGAAACAAACTTCACTTTTTTGCGGCTCGTCAAGCTACTTAAAAAATGGCTTTTTCTCGAACATATCATTATCATTGGAGTATCCACCATCTATAAACTGTACTCCATTTGAAACAGAAATGAGTCATGAATAAATTATTCTCCTTTTCGACTTTCTTCATAAAATTTGCTTGTTTTTGTTGATCAATCAGCCTTTTTGGGTGATGAGGAAGCTTGGGTAGAAACTGAACAGAATTCAAATGAGTCCATATATAACTCATTGTTGTGTGTCTTGACTAAACTTATCCCTCTCAAATTTGTATTAGCTTCACTATATTTCTCTTAATTTAGAGTTGGAAATCTTAAGAGAACAATGATGTAAACTATGCCCGGCGCCGGCGGGAACGTGCCCAGAACTTGAATTTGAAAGGACAGATAAAGAGGATATTTTTATTTCTGCACATAATAATCTGCGCTGCAAACGAAATGATTGACATTAAATAACTAAAAGATAAAATTAATGTATTGTTAATAATGAAATATGACACAGTGACTCCACTAAATAAATAGTTAAAGAATAAAAATTAATCCAGTATAAATACCTACTTTTAATTTTTTGAAGCACCACTTACGCGTCAATGTAGAAAGGGTTTAGCAATGGCGACTTTTCGTTTTAAGGGAGACTATGGAAGTTCGATGTTTGTGACTGACAGGCCTAGGTTCTTCAAGATAATACTTGATAATACTATCAAGGATGGGAAACTTGTAAGTGTTTTCTTCTTTGCTTTCTTGTTTTCTTTCAACTCAGGGAAAGATTCGCCAAGTAGAAAAAGCCTCTGGTACTTCCCAAGACATGTTCACTTTAACTTCTTGTACATGTATGTCTTGTTCGTTTTATAAAGTTGATTGAACTCAAGATTTATCTGCTTCAGGGTATTCCAAGGAAGTTTGCAAGAAAATATGGAAATGATCTGTCAAATCCGGTGATCTTTGAGGTTCCCGGTGGTGCAGTTTGGGAAGTAGAGTTGGTAAAATCGGATGGTGGGATGTGGTTTCAAAAAGGTTGGGAAGAATTTGCAAAATTTTACAGTATAGCTTATGCTCACTTCCTGGTTTTTGAATACAAGAACAGCTGCCGTTTTCATGTACTCATATTTGATAGAAGTGCTTGTGAAGTAGACTATCCCTTGGCCGATGGTGATAAGGAGCCAAACGTGAAATCCAAACACTCCAGGAATGAAAAAGCTGAAAGTGACGACTCGGTTGAACTCTTGGAACATATGTATCCAAGTCATAAAAGCAAATGTCCTTCACAATATCCTCAGCCTAGAAAGAATATGGATAACAATTCAACCAGCACGTTTGCAGTGTCCTTGAAGTCGAAGGTGTTACTTCCACCAATTGGCGATCGATTTTGTGACCCGAAGTTAGGTAGGTTTCATTATCTTATAACTGATCTTTTATTCTTTGACTGATCATTTTGCTTCTTAAGCGGCCTTAAATTTGCAGAAAATGTAGGACAGATGGGCTTGCCTGGCCAGAAGGGGAGTTTAAATAGGATGGTTCAGAGGACAAAACGCTTGACAAACCATGAAAAGGTTAACGCTCTTTCTAGAGCTACCACTGCTTTCATGTCTAATAATCCTTTTTTCTTGATTGCTATGCAGCCAACCTATGTTTATTCTACAAGAAAAGCGGTAAGACTTTTTGCTTAAATTCTATAAATAATGGAATATCAATCTTCATTAAATGTATATGCTTTGTGCACTTTTGATCGTTTCGATTTCTTTATCACGTCTGTAGGGTATACCAGCAAGCTTTGCCAGAAAGCATCTCAACAGGTCGGGAAATACTCTGCTCTGTGGTTTGGATGGAAAAACTTGGCCTGTCTTGTACCGCTTTAATGCTAGACATGCAGCAGGATATTTCCTTCATGGTTGGAGGAATTTTGTGGAGGCAAATCACTTGGAAGTTGGTGATATTTGTGCTTTTGAGCTGTCCGAGACAACTAAAATGTCACTTAGAGTCACTATATTTAGAGCTTTCGAAATGCTGTCCTGATCACTAATGACCATGTTGGTCCTGTTGATTTAACTTTGAATTACTCCCGGTTGTTTCAATTCCAGCATAATATCACCTCCTCGAGTATTTATTAATTACGGATAAGATTGTGAATTATTTAATCTTTCTAAATTTTTGCATGTCAGTAATTTTTAATATGCTGATGATGTTATAGATTAGGAACATGCATACTATTCAATGTTTCTAACTTTAGCATGTCTGTAATTTTTAATAGGTTGTTGATGTTATAGTTTGAATTTTCTGACTGTTGAAAGTGGACAAGGTGCAAGGGAAACGAGCAATCATTCAATCTATTTCAGTGTCTTGATAGAGTAATCATTTTCACGAGATGCAAGACTGGTACTAATCGGGGCATATCAGAAGGTCAAGAAAGGTCTTTTGATGGAATACATACAGATTATGATATCAGCACGGGAACTAACATGACTGAAGCAAAATGGCACTATCTTCGTCTTCTAAATTGATCGATAACCCATGAGATGCACTTGAATTGTTTAACATGTCATAAGGTTTAGAAGTTTTAGTCGTCAATTGTTTTTTTTAAGTTGAGGTTGTTGGGAGACTTTAAGGCAGGTTTTACTTGGAAGTTACACTAATAGTACTATCTCTGCAAAACCAAGTTCAAACGACTCTGGTAAGTGTCCTATTCTAATCTTACGTGGAGATCAAAGTTGACAAAAAAGTATCAAAGCTTATTGACCGTATTAAGGTGAAACGCATGCATACTGAAGGATAATTATGCAGGCAGTGACTTTTCATATATGATTTCCTTCTTTTTAATATTCCACCCATAGCTTGTTGAGCACAAGGGATCAACAGCGTGGGAAACAAACTAGAGATCAAGGCCCCTTCCTGGCTTTTTAACTCATATATGATACAAGTGCACATAACCAACTTCAAGCGAATCTGTTAGAAGATTAAGGTTGAAGCAACTTGTTAGAAGATTAAGATTGAAATCCTCAATCATCCTCATTCTATAATGAAGGGAAGAATGTGCAAACTGAAGGATAAATGCAAAAATGTAGGCATCTTCATCCTTCATTCCATTATGCTGCATGCACTACCTAACACGGTACATTCCAGGTGACAGAGTTCGTAAACAACCTAGTTCACTCACAGATCATTATCACACAAATACAAAAATTCAGGATGTATTCCACCATAGATTATCAGACATTAAAGATAATTTGGTAATAAACTAGGCAACACAAATAATACAAACGTCAATGCGTTCAATTTTGGGAACTTAAAGTTGGCTTGGTTGAGGATTGGGTCATTCTCGTTATCTCTAGATAAGCAGGGTCCTTAACTCAGATGGATTCAATTCCATTCGTTCTGCTGATAACTCAGATGGATTCAATTCCATTCATTCTGCTGACATCTGCATTAGAAATTATGAAAAAGGAAGAAGATAAAAGAGGTTTCAGTACAAGGTTACAAATCTATGTAGAAGAAGATTGACTAGACTACCACATTAATAGATAACAGATGAGCTATTCAACCTGTGGCCAATGATTGAGGATAAATGATGATTTGAAGCAAGGACCGGGACCAGCTCTAGAAAATGAGAGGCAAAAGTTTGGCATTCTTCCATAAGTGTCATTTCCTCATGCTCTTCTATATTAACTGAATCTAAGGCTTGCATCTAGTTCCAAGTTTCAGTTTTAAGCTTGAAAAATAGGCCCTGCAATATGGCTGCTCTTTGTAGTTGTATAGCTAGTGAAAAATTTGCATCCTCTACTCACCTAATGACAAGCGACACCGTTCACCATCAACAGAACGAAAATGGTAACTTTCAGTGAGATGTTACAGTGGCTAAGAAGCCCAAATGCACGAACATCACTAACTCTCAAACGATTGTCATGTGCAAATGTTCCCTAACCATCAGAGATTTTTCCACAAGCTTCTTTATACCAGTACTTGGCAGGCCAAATTCTCCCATAGGAAGTACAAAGTGTGACATCACCTTGCTTCTGCTTCAAATACTTTTTGGCAAAACTTGAAGTTAAATTCTGCAATATCTTTAAGAAGTTGGACGACCTAAAATTCAGAGAACAAGTTCTAGCTACCAGTACCCTTCCTTTCTTTCATTGTCAAAATGCAGATATTTTAAATTTGACAACTTACTCCTCTACACCCATCATATGATGGTTGGATGGCAACTTTGTAAAAGGGCTGTTTGGTCTTAAAAGCATCAGCTCTTCGAAGAGCTTTAGCTTTTGCATGGCCTGGTTGATTTAACCCCATAAACTGAGTTTCTGAAGAACATAGGCTGACGGGCAAGACTCTGCTATCGGCCTTGAAGTTGGAAGAATTTCCATCTGAAAATGCAAAACCAATCATGGAGGGAAGCCTGTTGATATCAAAACTGTTGCTTTGTTCCAGCAGACGCAGTTCAAAGCAAACATACCTTCAGGCCCCTTTGCAAAACGTTTTTTGCTGTTTCTCCGAGAATTCTCAAGCTTCGTGCTGCATTGAGCATAACTTCTATCTGTTGGATCCATTCTCATAGCTTTATGTGGACAGGGACATGACTATGGTGATGTGGCTGCCTTTTCCTGGCATGGTTTGAAGTCTTCAAAAATTTCAAAAGAGATACCATAAGCAGTTCCTTTTATTTTGGATGGAAGGAAACTTTGAATGAGTTCAGGTTAACAAGCTCGAATACAAAGTATCACCAACTTCCAAACGATTGTCACGTGCAAACTTGGTCCAACCATTATAGATCTTTGCATTTCTTTTATAGTCAATTTATTTTCATACTTAACAGGCAAAACTCTACCTTTTGGAACACAAAGGTCGACCCCACCAGTAATCTTCAAATATTTTCTTGCAAATACAATCAGCATAAAGGTTTGCAAAGTTAAAATCAGTTTAAGAAAAAGAGGAGAACCCTTGTTAACTATCTATATCCCTTCTATTCTCTGACTTGTCAACATTGACAGTTCAATTTGAAACTTACCAATTTATCATACTTGGCATATGATGGTTGAATGGTAATCTTAAAGAAAGGATTTTTGGACCTGAAAACATCAACTCTTTTAACAGCTTCAATTCTTTCATCACCCGTCGACCTTCGGCGTTGCTTTCTCCCTATGAACTGATTCTATGAGGATCTTCTGTCCACAGGTGTGACTTCAACGTCGTTCTAGCAGGTAAATGAATTCCCTTCTGCAAACTCAAATGAAATTATACAAGAAAGCATTTTCTTTCAATTCTAAAAGCAAAAATGCAAGCCTTCCTTCAAGTTCTGTCTCAAAATCAACTGACTTGGCTTTTCTCTCGGGATTATTTAGCTTTTCTTTTTTTTGGTTGCCCAAGAGGTGTCCTAGGAGGGTTCCAATTATAGAAAGGTACCTTTAAGCCATCCACACTCAGACTAATCCCCGTTCGAGCCGAGTAGGTCCCTTACGGGAGGCAAAACTCTAGTCCCAAGTTTTAAACGGCTGCATACATTAGGACGGTTCGAATTCGTGACCTCATTTAAGCCAAGAGAGCTCCTTACCAACTGGAATTATTTAACTTTGTACCTCGAGAGTGGCCACAATTTCCATCGGGAAACCAAAGAGGACGTGGACAAGAGATTGGTGGTTCAGCTCTGGTTTTCTGGCACAACTTGAAGTCTCTCAAGATTTCAAGAGAGACAACATCACCAGTGTCTTTCCTTTCAGACTCATGGAATTGCCCATTTTTATTAGGTTCTTCATTGTTTGCGCCACCAAATGAGTATTCTATAGCACTCCTGAAAAATATGACATGGAAGAAGCGATTGCCCTTGTATACAAAAACAAGAAGATGCCATTGAGATCGCGAGTAATGTTTTGCAAATTCTTGCCAGCCATTTTGCAGCCAAGTTTCACCGTTACATTTTCCCAATTCTATCTGCCATGTAGCTCTGGTGGGGATCATGCTAACGTGTAACGATGCCTTAGTTGCGTATTTCGAATCAAACGTAAAAGAGCAATAAAGAAAGAAATGTGCAAAATACCTGATTTCGGTTCCATAACTTCAAACGAACTTTCTGAAGCTGAAATGAACGTGAATTCACCGTCATCTTCACGAGAACTGCTCACCAGAACGCGGTCAACTTCTTTCTACAATTTTCTCAAAACGTAAGCTCTCTTAACGGATTAGAAATTTTTTTTACTTACGAATGATATCAGCAATTATAGTAGATTTTAACCTTTATATATAACATTCATGTCGGGCTTCTCCATCACAAGTTTGATATGGGTCCGGTCCATACTGATCGGGATTCATTTTCTACCCAAACTTCGACAATTGATTTAGATCATTTATTGAGCCATTTTATTATCTTTATCCGAATCAAATTACGTAACTTAACTGAAAAGTTATTGAAAAAAACAAAAAATGCAATTAAATGTTATCCAACTTTATGGGAAAGTCAAAATTATCTAACATTCTCTCTCTTGGATAAAACTTAATTGCAGTATTGACTCAAGTTTAAAACAATTCAAAAAACTCGATTAAGTGACGCTACTGTATTAGTCGACTAAGTTTAAAAATAAAACATTTGATTCAAAAATAATGAAAGTCCATTATTTCGTCCTACAAGACTTTTGATATAGAAAAGTATCAAATGCAGGTGTCATGTATGACACAGATCCAATACAATTATGTATACCTAATACTTCACTAACATGAATGGAAAAATAGAATATGACAAATTAGGATAATACCTGTATGATCTAATATATATCATCTTTGTTTGTAGATTTCGATTTTTCTAACTTTATGCTAAATTGCATTAGAGAAATCATGTTTTCACTCATCGAATGCTAAACAACATTAGAAAAAACTTATTTTCTCGCGCCAAATGTTAAAATGCATTAGAGAAAACTTTTTTATTCTCCAATTGAATGCTAAACTGCATTAGAGAACCTTTATGGGGTTAAAAAAATTATATCCCCTTATGTCATGTCAAACTTTATAGATATCTGTATAAAACTGTATACGTCTAAATTACATAGGCTCAAAGTCAATATGTATATATGCCTAATGGCCTTTTAAATGCTTAAGATTGACACAAATCTTAAGACTTTCACACATATTATGACAATGTATGATAACACGTATTACTGAGGATAAACAATGATCATCTTTATTGATGAACGACCATCTATATTATCATAATACATCAAAATGTATAAATGTGCAAATATACATGGAGTAAACATAACGATCTCCTAACTAACAGTGTCTAAGGACTTTCAAAACACCCATACTATATATTTGTATTTCAAACACAAGTGGGCGAAGTTCTTTAGTTAAAGGATCGACTCAAATTTTCTTAGTATTTAAATGCTCCAAACCTTAATGTCACCTTTTCAGTATCAACTCCTTCAGACAGCTCAGAAATCAAGTTTCTAAGTCAAACCGTCTGTGAAGCAACCCCATAGCATGCACTCTACATGCATAGTTGAGGAAGCTACTCATGTCTACATAACACACTTCCACGACATTGTACCATCTGTAAACATAAAATTGTAACTTTAAGTGGATTCTCGATCATTTAGACACATAACTTAAATTTGAATCTGAATTCCCTACGAGGTTTAGTCTGTTGAGTTTTCTATATGTCAACATATAATTCTTGATTCCCTTTAGTATCTCAACACTCGCTTGACTGCATTTTAATGGTCTATACATGGGTTAACCAGATATTGTCCAAACAGTCTAATAGTAAATGCAATGTCCTGCCTAATACATACTCAAGCATACATTAGGCTATCAACTGTACTAGAATATGGAACATTCCTCATAATCTCTTTATTTTCTTTATTCTTGGACACTATGCCAAAGATGATCTCTCACTATGAGAGATAGGTGCTACAACATGTTTACATTTAACCGTATTAAATGTTTGTAATATATACTCAATGTATGCATTTTGTGAGAGGTATGATGAGTGTTGAGATTTGTCCTGGTGAATTTGAATACCTAGGACAAAAGATGCTACGCCAAGGTCCTATAAAGTTCCAATCAAGCTTCTCATACAAAATATATATCAAATAAACACAGTGAAAAATAAAACAGAATCTCAAAAACTAGATATACTCATGCATATAGATATAGAAAACAAAAACATGAAATGTAATATGTTTACATACCTTTCCGATGATCTTCTTCGTTCTTTAATCTTCTTTGCTTTGGGTTGTCGTAAACCACAATGATTAACATAGACTGTCTCTAATGAAAGTCCACACGAAGATAGAAGGATGAAACCTCACTGGGAGATGACTAGAATTCTTTCTTTGTGCTAGCAAAGAGAAAAACTATTGTGAGAATTAGAGAAGAAAAGAGTGTGTGTATGAGAAAGAACCTTTCTCTTTCTTACCCTTGAAAACAACCTTTTTGCCACCTTACGATTGAACTATTGGTGTCAAGGAACTAATTTCACTAGTATAGCATCGAAGACATGCCCATAAGAGGATGCTCCATCTGCTCTCAAAACTGTCGTAAGGTAAGGTTTTTAAGTAAGGTTTAGTATAGCCTTTTAGCCATTCGGAATAGTGAGTCATAAAAGGTTGTTAGTTCGACTGCCACAGAAAGAGGGTACTATTGAATGTTCGAGAAGCACTTTGTTTGAGACCATTAATCTCTAGAATGGCTTGTTTGCGACTAGGTGCCTTTCGCGGAATAGGAGGTTTTTTCAATAGTAGAAATAAGTAAATGACTCAAAAACCAAAAACATATAACAAAAACATATAAACATAAACATATAAAAAATAGAAACATATGAAGAGGAATATTATTATATTATAGAATAAGAATAACAAAAAAATAGAAAATGAATATGTCTATCAGAAAACAGGAGATCATATGAAAAATGTATCCGATTCTTTTGTTTCCTTGGGTCACCTTACAAAAGATGCATGAAAATGATGATTATTTTATACTCTATTTGGCCTCCCATAACCCCCATCACTAATGGAGAGTTATGGGAAGTTAACGGTCATGAATAGCATGTATTAATGGAAGTTATAAGAAGTTAATGACCATGAATAACATGCATTAATAAAAGCTTTGGGAAGTTAATGAATGCATTAATGAAAGTTTTGGGAAGTTAATGACCAAATTGGCAGCCAACAACACTTGTTTCTAATACATTCCATGCAACGGTTTCTACCACGATCACATCGCGATACAATCCTGAAATACTCTCTCATATCTTGAATAACTATTCAAGACCATTTTACTCATCCTTCGAATCTCCTATGTGTGTGATCTATTAGGTTCCCCGTTATGTTGGCCACTTGAATTAACATTTAATTCAAGTAAGTCAAGAGCAATATCTAGCAATACGTCATGACCTCTAATTGACTATAATGTTAGTGGTTTGACTACGAACTCTTCCATACATAATGTTGGCATGAAATTCTTCCTTTCACCATCTATACCCCATTTGGTTCAGAGTATGGTCAAAGTGTCAACTCCCACTAGATTGGCTAAGTCACATCTAGTCCAAGTGATATTAGATCTTGTCCTGAGGATCTTATTACTCTATATTTCGTTAAAGACTCTCTTCACGACATATGTCTGCTCTGGCTAGAGACTTTCGAGTAATGACCTCGATAAGAGGTTGTAGGTATCATCTCACTCTATCAGGAGTAGTGAATCCTTTATTGGCTATTCAATTATATCCGAATACCTCAAGCTATACCTAACACCATGCTATGAGTAACCCCTAAAAGGCACCGATAAATGGAGTCAAAGCATAGGATCAGTATCCGAGATATCCTTGAGTATCTCAAGTCAAAGGATACTTATACCTTTGCTATGATGAGACTATCATTGACACTATAATAGAATATCCATATGATTGTCTCATAGTAGGTCAATCCAATGTACTTACTATCCTTAATAAGTATCTACATGTTTACAGCTTATAAGATCTACTGCTTGATTCGATCAAAGAGTATAGCATGTGTTAGTCTATCCAGATTAATGATATCTCATCTTATTAATCTTATAACTAGGGAATGTTTAGATCCTAACATAATTACACATGATAGGAATCTTATTATTATGATCTCATCATGAGTTCCTCTATGTTATGTTTTATATCAAGGAATTCATTAAATCAATTTAAGATCAACATCAAATTCATAAATGTATAAACATCGAAATAATGAAAAATGTTTTTTGATCTTTGAATTAAAATTGTTTAAAATTGTTGGAAATCGAAATTATTTGTGTATGTTTTGTGATTGTTAGAAATGGATATTGTTTATAGATGTTTTGCGATGTTTAAATTGAAATTGTTCGAAATTGTTGGAAATAGAAATTATTTATGTATGTTTTATTATTGTTAGAAATGTTAATTGTTTATGTATGTTTTGTGTAATTATGTATGTTGAATAATTAAATTGTTAGTGTTTGACTTATGGTGAATTATGTTTGATGAAAACATGTGTTCTTTATTTTAATATATGCATTCATTTATTTTTACAGATAAATATAAAGAAGTTCAAGTGCTCTTGATAAAACCACTTTAAGAAGATATAATCATCCAGCTTGGACTCATGCTGCATTGGTTTCCGGTATGAGGAACCATATTATTTGCTTGTTTTGTAACAAACATTTGAAAGGTGGAGGAATCACCCGATTAAAGAAGCATTTAGTTGGGGATTAAAGGAGATATGAAACCCTATAAAATAGTAAGTCAAGATATGAAGTGGCAAATGAAAACTTTGCTTAAAGAATACCAACCACGAGAAAGATAGAAGGGAGAGAAAGAATTATCAAATTGGTAGTGGAAGTTTGTTTGCTAGTTTTTGTGATGATTATGGAAATGTTGAAGGTGGTAGTGGTAGTGGTAGTGGTAATAGTAGTGGTAGTGTTCCATCTTAGGCTCAGAAAGAAGTGAATGTTACACCCAGACCTGATGTGAGGAAAAGAAGAAGGCAGATGACTAGTTTTTTTCATCAAGAACAACTCCTATAGCCTAACCTTCAATTTGTAATGCCATGCAATCAAGAGATGCAACTCACATTATAGATATGGCAGTAGCTAAAAGGTAATATGATACATGTTCATCATTCAATGCTTCCCAGTCTTACTATTATCAGCCTATGGTGAATGCTATAACCTTTTTCGATCTGGGATACAAAGCTCCTTCGATTGATGACTTAATATATAAACTTTTGAGTTGCTCAGTTTCTAAAATTATAAGTTATTTGACATAAAGAATAGTGAATTAAGCTACTTATGGATGGTCAATCATGTGTGTCGGTTGGACAAATAGGAGACAAAAGTCTATTATTAATTTTTTGGTTTATTTTGCAAATGGCTCAATATTTTTGAAGACTATTAATGCATCTAGTCTTATTAGAAATCCTAATACTTTATTTAAGATATTCGATGAAGTTGTGAATGCGGTAGGGCCAGAAAACATTGTTCAGTTCATTACTGACAATAATTATGCTTGTAAAGCGACGAAAAGAAGGTTACAGAATAAGTATAATTTTTTATTTTTGACTCCTTGGGCTGCACATTATATTGACCTAATGCTGAAAAATATAGGGGATCATATGTATTTTCGTATTATTGATGAAACTATGCAGAAAGCTAAAAAGGTTACCAAGTTTATCTATAATTGTGCATAGGTATTGAATTTAATAAGAAAGGAATTTATAAATGGTAGAAATTTGTATTATTTTGTTATGGCAAGATTTGCAACGAATTTCTTATCACTTTAATCTTTTGTTACGATGAAGAAAGAGTTAAGACAAATGTTTACAAGTGATAAGTAGGTTGCATCTCAACATGTTAGGTCTAATGCTAGATTGGAGGTTTCCAAAATTATACTGGAAGATAGAAAATGTTGGTTTCAATGCCAATTTGTTATCTAAGTTTGTGAGCCATTGGTGAGGGTGCTTCGCTTAGCTAATAGTGAAGAAAAGACAACAATGGTTATTTTTTTGACGCACTTCTAAGTGCTGGGCATTTTTGAAGCAGTCAAGGCCAATCTGAAACATAAGTCTTCTTTATACACATCGTATTTACAATCATCAATGAGGGATGAAAGATAATTTTTTTTCTTCATTGTTTACAGCTGGGCATTTTTGAATCTTAGTGTCTATTTCAGATCGGATTTTACAAAGAAAGATGAAGTTAGTAGAGGAATGATATTCACTATTACAACAATTGTTGACTATGACATAATGCAATATCTCTTCAGCTCACAAATGGAGCTTTATAAGCAGTCTTTTAGGGATTTTAGAATGCCAATTGCCATTCAAAAAAGAGCAAAACTTTTTTCTGGGTATTAGCTCTTTCTTTTTTCTTATTTGTTGAAAAGTAATTATCGCTTTATTTTATTTTTGAAGCTACTTTTGTCATCTTACGACTTATAGTTTCTTGGTGGGGTCAATTCGGAACTAGTGTGAATGGAATTGGAATATTTTTGAATTCATCTATTTCAAAAAAATGAATAGATTGTAGCAAAAGAAATTAAATGACTATATTTTCGTTCGTTAAAATTTAAAGCTTTTGAAAAGATATGTTATTATCATTATCAATTTCGATGTTATTTTTTTATAATTTTCTAATAATTAAATTTTAATATTTACTAGAACCCTTAATAATACAAGTAGTTCAACAGATCCAATTTTCATATCTTTTGGCGGATTGGGTTTATAAGGAACTAGGTTTGATAGATGTGGATGACTTAAAAGGTAATCTTGGATAGAAAAGCATTGACATGTCATTTGATGCATTGAATTTGAATAATAATGATGATGATGATGAGACTCCTATCAATGAGGAAGATTTTATATCAAATGATAACTGGGTTAGTGCAGATATATCGAGTATCCTCCCGTAGACAATTAAATAAAGCTCCAAGTTTTTGTTTTTTCTCTTCTTTTAATTTTACTTATATTTGATGTATATGTTAAATTATATACATGTAATATAACTGTAAATGTTTTATTTCAGTTTTCACTTCTACTTAGTTGTTTCCTCATCACAAATTCTTGTCGTAAATTATAATAGTTTAAGAGTTAAAGATGTTTATTATTCTTTTTATTGGATATTTTGGTGTAATTATTATTTATTATGTAATGAAATTGTAATATTTTTAATAATTTATATGGTATATTAATATGATGATGATTATCTTTTTTCACTTTAATTGTGGTTGTTATTTTATGTGAAATATTTAAAATTTATTATTATTTGATATTAATTATAATTATTATTTACTACTATAATTTTTAGAGACAAATTTGATGTGAATTTATACAATATATAACACAATTGTACAATATGTCAATAAAATATTTTAAAATTTTTAAAAAAATTTAAAGACTATTTTAATGTTATTTACGGATCCGATGTAATATGATACCAAATTCCAATATGATATCAGGTCCATTGCAGCGTTCGCAACTTTGATTTAGAATCGGTAAGTCAACAAAACTCTCATATTCTACGTTCTTTGGGGGCGTTCAACCCCGCATGAATATTACTTAACCTTTTTTTGGATTGAAGGAAAGCAAGAGAAAAAAAAGGAAGAGAATTGAAATTCTCTTAATTTACATCGTTTGGACAAAAATAAGCAGAGAAAAAGTGAGCGAATGGAGAAGAAACTGAGGAAAATTTGAGCTAACTATATTTCCCCTTAAATTGATAGAAAAGGAAGAGAAATCCAAAATAAGAGAACCCCAATATATATAAATAACCAATATAAATTTCAATTCCCTCCTTTAATAACTTAGAAATTACTAGAAAGATTAAGGGTGTGTTTGGATAACAGCTGATCAGCTAAAAAATTAGCTGATCAACCAAAATCAGCTGTTTGACTTAGTCAAACAGCTGATAGATATGTTTGGTTAATTGGCTGATTGGGAGAATCAGCCAACCCAATCAGCCAAAACCAATAAGCTGCTCTTAGCAGCGTTTGGGGTAATCAGCTGATTACCCCAAACCCAAAATGTCAATGTTGCCCACACCTCTCACTCGTCTCTCTCGTTTTCTCCGGAAGGGTCTCGCGTTTTCTCTCTACTCTTCGTAACCAGTTGGGAATCGTCCAAATCTGGTTGGCCTCGTCGGGATCTGTTCATCGCCGGAGCTGGTTTTAACGGGTTCTGAAAAGGGTATTTCTTCATTAGTAAGTATCTGACCAGAATCATGAGAAAAGGTCCCGCCTTTAGCATCACCAAGAGTGCCCCTTTTCTTGTTATTTGAAGATTCAGAACTGTGATTAATGGTATGACTTGTAGAACTATAGATGTGTGATCTCTTTTGGATTGTGTTGTTTCAAAGTATGTGTAAGATCTTGACGTTGTTTTAATAAGCATTTTTGTTTACTGCATTTGATGAATAGTTTCCGTTCTTTAATGATCTTCCCATTTTATCAATTGCAACTGTAGATATGGAAATCTTGGGAGGAGTTTTAAGACTCTTTTGATCAACCAATTTCATCTATATGTAGATGGAACCCGTGGAAAAGGTGGAGATGGAATTTGATGAGGAAATCCCTTTTAGCACATCACCGGCAGGAACTTAAGTACATCCTTTTGTCTTGAATTCCATTTCTATTGTAGATAGTTAGGCCAAAGAAAATGCATTACCTTTCCGTTTTACTGGGCTCCATCTTGTCAAATATGCTCTCGGTTCTTGGGTTTTCTTTATTTGCTAGAGGGATAGTTTATAAAAGGATTCAGCATTTTAGCAAGGCTCAGTGAGTCGGTCAATCAGTCTCAATTCTCAAATCATTTGTGCGAAAGTTGAATAAAAGGTACACGCTCCAATTGCAATTCCAATTCCACTCCTGACCTCTTCTTTTACTTTTCATTTTCATTTTTTCCCTAACCTCTTCCCAATCTCAATTCCTGTTTCTCATGTACGCATAGATTCTTCCTTTGTTGCAATTCCTTTGCTCGATCATACAGGTTTCATGGAGGTATCTGGTCTCTCTCCCTCTCTCTCTCTTATTTGTTTTTATCATGTTTTGCTTTGGATTGTTTTGAAACTGATTATGTGAAAAATTCTGTTGTTAAGATAATTTCTCAATGCTTCAGCTTTGTCAGTCTTATAGAACTGGTCAAAGTTGTGTACTCACTGTTTCTTTTTTCCTTGGTTTTTAAAGATTCAGTTGATTTTCAATCGGTTAATTTTCTCTCTGTTTCGTGCGTCTCAGTCTTAAGGATTAATTTTTGTTTATTGTGTATGACGTGATTGATATGGTTGTGTAAGTATAGATTTATATTTTTGAAAATCTTGTTCTTCCTGTTTGATTGATGAAATCGTGAAATGTTTAAAAATGCCCCTAATTCGGAACTCTTTAAGGACTTGGAATTTCATCTAATTGACCTTGCTTTCTAACCAACTGTTAAGTTTATGTTTCCTTAACTTGCTCAAACGCGAAACCCAACTTCTTACTTTCCCTTTTAATTTCTATATTGGGTTTATGTTCAGTCTCTGTAATTATCTTAACAAAAAGTTGTATTGATTTTGATGAGTAACTTGTTCTATAGGGAGTGGAAGAGACCTCGAAGTCTGAGGCACATTTGACATCACCTGCAGCATTGTGGAAGGGGGAATCCAGGAGGCCTGTGATGATGCTTGCAACATATTCCTTGAAGCCTTTTGTGATAGTGATCCTTCAACTGTTCGTATACTGGGTCTGAATAATTACCTGTTGGAATTTCCTTGATGGATTTTTTAAAACCTTAATATTTCTTTTGCAGGTGACGA
>JAOSBK010000206.1:7296355-7328126 GCA_027568895.1 Erythroxylum shatona | reverse complement strand
TAATAATAATAATAATAATAATAATAATAATAATAATAATAATAATAATAATAATAATAATAATAACAACAACAACAGTGATTTAATCTTCATAACGTTATTGTTATTGAAACGTTTTTCTGTGACTGGCTGACTTTGTCTTTTGGCTTAAAAACGGCCCTTGTAGGTGAGACTCACAGGCGCCTGTCTATTTATAATAGAGCTGTCCAATTTTTAGAAGAAAACGACATCGTTTCTCCTTGGACAAAATAAGATTTAGGCAGAGGATCTAGACTCGGGGGGAAGACTTGTCTAGGTTGTAAAAGCTATAGAGTCTTGTCCAATTCGGAAAGCTTAAACATACTGTAGGCGAAGACTAATTGATTGATTTATATAACTTTAGCTCTCTTTTTTTTGGTAGAATTAGCTCTCTCTTTTATAAATGGTCCGCCAATTAGAAAAGACTGATCTATGGCTCATTGCCTGACCAATCGCCTACCGGCTGGGTAAAAATCTATAGCTGGCAAAGAATTGATCTCGGGCTTGAGTTTCAGATGTATATACATGATGCGAGAAATCGAAGAAATGGCTTTGTAATTTAAGATTTGTGATCACAAGACGGCAATTGGTTTGAGTGTGGACAATAGAAGAAACGGTCATGTGCTTTACTGGCAAAAGAAGATAGCAATGGTGATCATAAGATTTGAACGTCAGGGGACTTCTATGTCTTCAAAAACATAGCAAAGACTGAAATAGAACACTCTAAACAACTAGGACGGCCATAAACCACAGGTGGCAAGGATCAAAAGTCTGGGCCAGCATTATTTTGTTAGTACACTTGTTTTATTGATACAACTAGTCCAGGATTTTATATATATAATATGACACGCTTAGGCAGATTCATCTCCTACAAGTGCGAGGAGCATCTTTTCATAGTCCCCATGTGTGTCCTTGCCGATGGCACGTTCCAGATGAACACTGCTTCTTCGCTGGTATTCCTCTTTTATCATCTTCAAATCAACCTCTGCCCTTGTAGCTACAACTCGAGTCAAAGCTCCTTCATCTGTTCCCCGTCTTTCAATTGCCAAGCGAAGAACTTTGGCAAAGTACCTAGCAGGACTTGTCAGGCACTTAACTGTGGCCCTTAGTAGTGCTAGGAACTCATCCTGAGGCTCAGTTTTCAAGTCCTTCACATAGAACAATATGCATTTAAGCTTACTGGGCTATGATTATAGACCAAAAAGGTCACTTTTAAAAGAAAAATGAAATCTTGTTAAAATCATTTTTCGCATTACCTTGTTGATATCATTCCCGAATTCGTTTTTGTACTGATTCAGAGTTGCATTGATCTGAGCTCTGCTCCTGGTGGCCAAAATCCTGATGAGCTCCTCATCATTGTAACTCTTCTTTTCAATCTTATCGCGAATTATCTTAGCCTCCGACTTAGCCAGGCTCATGTTCACCTCATCTCCCTCGTATCGGTATGAACATACAAGGGGAAACAAGAGCTGGGCAACATACACATGAAGCAAAAGCCAATTAGTTGCTTTCTTCTCAGAATGACAATTGGGATATAGAATCACTTTGCTCTGGAAAACAATTCCAAGGAAATATTTTATATGGCAAAGAACTTCCAAGAAAATTATGTCTATTAAGATGAAGTTTTTATATTTACCTTGCAGAAGTCCCCAGTTACATGCTGGGCAACATCCTCATCCAAAGACTTCTTGTAACGAGCATGGTAAGCCTGCCTTGCCAGAAGTAATTCATGTGATGATCTTGTGCAGGCAATTTCCATTAGAACCTGATTACTTGAAGTAAATTTCTTTGTTGCCACATTAGCCAACAACGCGTCTCGTTCAGCAGGATCAAGTACCCAAACCGTCACTAAACTCTGAAGATAAGAGATTGGATTTGTATGTATAAAATTATCAGTATATAGTACAAGACATTAGCTTGATTAGAACCATAACCTGATCCACCATGTTTGATACATTTGTCCTTTCCCTTCCCTTTTATTATGGCAAGTCCAAGGCAATATGTTCATGATCATGTTATTGTGTGAAAATACGAATGCAATCAAAATATGACCTCAAAGTCATTTGTCAGTTCTTTGTCCAATGCCTTGAGGAGATCTTCCCCATGCATCTCCGCATACGTCTGTCGAATTTGCTTGCGTTGCGTGGCATTACGGTGACCCAAGATGGATATGATCAAATCCTCATTGGTCCCCCATCCTGAGATGATGTTTGGACAAATGATTAAACTTCAAAGAATACAAAGGCAGATTCATTTTAAGACTCCATTTAGATTGATAGATCTTAAGCTTGTATGTATATTATCAATCATGGGTCAGCTTCCTTTGACACTAGAGATTGTATTACAAGTAGCTGCGAAAAGGAAAGTATCAGTTAATAGCAATTTGTAAAACCTTTTCTTCCAAAACATTCCCACTTACAGTAAAAGAGAAATTTAACCAAAATATAACTTTATGTACAAGCGCTTGCGCACACAAGTCACACACACAAGGAAGAGACCTGCAAACGCTTTCCTGAGCTGTTCGCAGTCATCAGCCACAGAGGGTACTTGCTGTGGAACTATAAGAGTGGACATTGTCTCCTTGTTTCGATCTGTTTCCCTCTCTGAACTCCGAAGGACTCACTGAATCGTGTAAGGCCAGATCTGAAAGCAACCCGAGCTCCTTCGGCAAGCACCCGACATCTGAGAAGAGAGAAAGGTGCGATGGAGGCATCTGAGAAGAGAGAAGAGAGAAAGGCGCGATGGAGGCATTCTGAGAAGAGAGAAGGAGAAGACGATGAGAAATGTTTAGGTTTTGGTTTTGAACTTTTCATCCGGTTATCAAATAACCGGTTCTTGGATAAACCGGCCGGTTCTTTGATAAACCGGCCGGTTTTTATATTCCAAGGTTAATAACTATAACCGAACCGGACACATGACCGGTTCAGACGATTTCCGGTCGGACCGGCCGGTCCGGTCCGATTTTCACAACCTTAGTCGTAAACACGCAAGCTTTCGTTACATATAAGGAAACAACTTTTTCTTTTTTGATAAATAAAACAACTAAACTCAAAAAAAAAAAAACAACTACTAAATTTTGTCCCGGTCTCTTTGTCCTTTTGAGGCTTGGGCATTAAATGATTTCCTTTTTAAGCTTGGGCATTAAAAGAATTTTAATTATATTTTAATTTTAATAAAACATAATTATTATTAATAATTTATTTTTTAAATATTATAAAAATAGTAATATGAAAATTTTTAATTGATAGAGAATAGTTAGATAATTAAAGCATAAACAAATGTTCTCTCTTTTTATTATGATTTTACCCCTTTCAAATCTATTTTTTTAATTTTGGTTTTTAGTTATTTAGGATTTTCTGGTTCGATTTCTTTTCTAAATGCCTAGTATCTCCGGTTGCTTCCGTACATGTATTCAATATCCCAACAGTCTGCACGTGATTTTTCTGACATTTATTCCTAAGTAACAACTGAGTGTTTGATTCTCCTAAACCTTTCTCGATTACTGTGTCGTAGATGGTGACTTGTGTTTGTCAGTTTGTCAGGAAGATTCGGTCCCACGAACGTCCCAAGTTTGGTGACAAATCTTGTATAGAATTAAAGAGTTTCACAATTAAAACAAGTGCACACCTTCCTATGGCATGACTACTAAACTTTTGAAAGACCGAGAAACAAAAATCGTTGAGTTGTCCTAGCAAGCACCATGTCTTAGCATTTGTATATTGTGTCAGTTTATTATTGATTATACTAACCTCATGGACTAGAATGATCAACTTATTATAGTGTTTTATTTTCCTTTTGAGCTTTAACTTAAGGTTTGTTTGATAAAGAATTGATAAGCTCTTTTTTTATCGTTTGACTCATTTCTGTTTATTAACTTTAGGAAAAAAACTATAAGAAATGTTTGGTTATTAACTGATTGGATTGATTGATTCAACCCAACCAGCTAATTTTAGATAAGCTACTGACGAGGAGCATTTTAATATAATCAGCCGAATTTTTTTGATTAATATCGATGTTGCCCTCCTTACTATTGTCTCATTTCTGTCCTCTGGATTCTTCTTCGCTCTTTTCTTCATGGAAGGCAAATCCGACGGCTCTTGGGCCACTTGGTGGTGGTCATCTTCGGCCATCGCTCTCCCGGAGTTCTCTCCTCTCATCTCAAACAAAGCTTCATCGGAGCTCTCCAGATCTGACTCTTTTCCTCTTCACCACCTGGACTCTTTTCCTCTTCAGTTCAATCCTCAAATTAGTCTGATCCAAAAGAACAGTCCAAAATATCCCAACACAAGTTCCATTAACAGCCTAATTAAACTTTCACAAGCTCCATTAACAGGAAACCCTAATCAGTAACACTATTAAATGAAAAGATCGCTTTTTGAACTTACTGTTATCGTCATTGACTGCCGCTAGAGAACCGGATCCACCAAATTAGAAGACCAACGAGAGTGACGAATTTGGCTCTTGCCCTGCGAGGGTCTCACCGGAGCTTCTCTCCAGACACCTCTCTCTTCCTCTCCTAGTCTCTCCCCCCATGGACCTTAATCTCTATAATACCCATCTCAAGATTCGCGCGTCATTGACGCCAGCCGAAGTGACCTGTGTTCAGATAATGGTGTTCGGTAAATTTTTGAGGCTTTCGTGGTCGAGTAGTTACAGTTACGTACGTTGTTTTGACCAGAATGTTTAAGATAAAGCCAACTGAATAAATTATTGTTAGATCACATTAATCACAAAAAGTCAAATGTCTTGATTAGTCTGTATTTGCCATTTTTTTTGTTTGATCTCAGTTTCATCTCCAGGAACTCCTGTGATCAAGTTACTCTGTTCCTTCTCACTCTTTTTCAGTTTCCCGATAAGATTTTCTTCGTGAACTTTCTTTCTAATATGAACTGTACCTCTTGTCTGATCAGGGAAAGTGGATTCTAGTGCTTTCTTTTAGCTGAACTAGTGGCTTCTGCTTGATTCTTGAGAAATTTGTGAGGGAATGACTTAAAAGTTTGGAAATTTAATGTCTTTTTCTTGATGGGATTTCTGGATTTGCTTGGTTTTTCCACTTATTATGTTAAATTGCTCTTCTTTTTCACTTTCATTTGGCTTCAGCTCAAAATTTGAAAATTTTCTTTCTCTCTTTAGTAATTCTGAAGGGTGTTAAAAGGGAGCAATGAACCTAAAAGAATAATGGAAAAGGTGACGAGAAGGGTTGGTAAGTATGAAGTGGGTCGTACCATCGGCAAAGAGACATTTGCGAAGGTTAAGTTTGTCAAGAGCACTGAGACAAGAGAGAATGTAGCCATCAAAGTTCTGGCCAAAAGTACCATTCTCAAACACAAAATGGTCGATCAGGTACATTTATGCTTCGGTGTACAAGTTCATGGATGGTTGATTCATGGTGTCTTTCTTTGTGAATGATATGACTAACTCTAGATTCCAGATAAAAAGAGAGATATCCATCATGAAGATTGTTCGTTTTCATATAAAGATCACTCTGAAATAGGTGAGAGTTGCTTTTATATTCTGAAAATTATATATTAGTTTTTGTTGTACACGTTGGACCACAAGTTTTTGTATATTCGGAAGTTATATGGAGTTGCTTTTATATTCTAAAAATTGTATATTAGTTTTTGTTGTATGCGTTGGACCGTAAGTTTTTGTATATTCAGAAGTTATATGGTCCACATTAGAACAACACTATGTCTCCGTTATTTCTGTTAGGTAAGAAGACCGATTATCTGATAACACATCTAATGACTCTTACCATTTCTAGAGTATAGTATCGTACCAATGGTATATACTATTTGGATGAACTAGTTAATTTACATCTGAAAGCCTATATGATTCTGAACTTGGATTCTCCAATCCATTCTTTTCAGATATTTTGTTTCGTGGACGTCAATATTTTGTTAAATAATGTCTTCGAGTTTGTTACGAGGGAAATAGAAAAAGTTCAAGTCCTATGAATTACTTCATGCTGGCAATGTAGGATTACATTTTGGAGATTAAACTTCCAAGTAGACTATTGAAATGTGAATCTTAGCATCCATAAGTTGTGTGCGATTTGTATATTCTGCAACTTCCGAAAAGCAAGCACCATCTTTGTCGTCCTCTAAGCATACAGTCATGCTGGTTTCCTTGAGAAGGGAAGGGAATGCTTCAACATGATGACCAATGTGTATGCATCATCCAGAAGGTGGGATGGCTTTAGAAGGATAAGGACAATGATGCATTTTAACAGAGTAAGGAAGAATCCAGGACAAAGCTTTGTTGCAGTGAATGGAAAGAGTCACGCATTTACTGTTGATGACAGAGGTCATCATGAAAACAAGCTGATATATGAAGCTTTGGACACTTTGATGTTTCATTTAAAGAAGGGTCCATATGACATCATGATGGAATTCCTAAATATGAACTAGAATCAAGTGTTATGCTTGATATATCATGGAATTGCAATATAGCAGAGACTTTGAAGGAAGCCAAGGAGAAAACAGTGATCTGAAGTTTAACTTCTGGATGTTCGATATCCTGCTTGGTGCCTAGCCAATGCTTCTCCAATCTTTCAATTAACAATCTTCCAATGCTGAAGGACTTTTGAGAACATACTGCGATGACCAATTTGTAATAGTTCCTCTTTATAAATTTATGTTTATGAAATGTTATAAAAATTTATATTTATGAAATTTTATAAAAATTTATGTTTGTTTATATTTATCATTTTCTAATATTATTGATTAGATATATCGAATTTGTGATTAAATATACCGAGAGTTGTTTTAAATTTAATATAAAAATTGTGTAAATTGATACTGTATGAAAACATAGATTTTTAACTATGTATTAATGACTAATGATGTCAAATAAAGATATGATTTTTCAATTGAATTTTTAAATTAATTTTTGAATAAATTCATTAAGACTTATTATAATTTTTGTATTTAAAATTGTTAAAATACTTATTATTATTATTAGTATTGTTGTTGTTGTTCTTATTATTATTATTAATAGTGTTATTATTATTATATGTTTTATATTTTTATTAGAGTTATAAACTTAATTTTTGTAGAATTTAATATCCAAATTCTAAATTCTTATAAGAATATTCAACCAAAAAACTAAGATATAATATTCATAACTTTATAATTTTTTTAAGTCACACCCTCATAAGTCATTTTACACATAAACAACTAATTTTACCAAACATAAAATAACAAACAGCTAATACAATTAACTGGTCAACTCAACTATCAACTGATTATCAACTGATTGCCAAACAGGGCATAATTCTCTTCTCTCTTGATTTTCTTCGATCAAAACCAAGGCCTACTGTCAAAACCTCCGTAAACCCCTGAGTTTCTTCAATCAAAACCAAGGCCTACTGTCAAAACCTCCTTAAACCCCTGAGTCATGCGACAACTTACGGCCACCGCCATCCGTCTCCGGCGCCGCCATTTCAAGAACTCTTTTAGCAACACTCTTCATCTACTCGTCCGTTTCTACAAGCCCCCGAGACCACCAACACCGCCTGCCCCACCTAAACCACCAAAGCCACCTAAAAAGCCTCAATCTTTCACCATCCACGACTCTTTATGGGAGGATTCCTATAGTTGGATGTCAAACCTCAACGACAAGGTGGCGATGAGACACATGGACATTCATATGGAACAGGAGGAAAAATACATCGAAGCTGTCATGTCTGACACACTGAAGCTGCAAAGCAAGCTCCAGACTGAAATGGCTTCAAGGATGCAGATTGATCTCTCTACCTGTCCTTATCGATGGGGTCCATGGTACCCTTCGAAATTTCGTCATCTTTGCCTGCCCAAAAAACTTTGGATGATAAGAATTGACTGGATTCAGAGAGAGTAGCATGCAACTTTAATTTTGTTGTTTTGTATTCCTTTCTGTTGAAGTAGGAACTGGATAGTAGAATGCTTGGTGTATATTTCGATTTTTCGTTTGTCCATTTTATATATTCATGGTGAGTATTACTTTTGCGCAGGTTGTATTATCGAAGAGTTGAAGAGGGAAAGCAGTATTCAGTGCTCTGTCGGAGATTGGCAAGCTTGCATGAAGAATTCATTTCGAACAAGTCTCCTGCAGCTGGGTTTGATTTTGTATCTGGTAAGAAGATTGAGCAGAAGTTGCTTGATCATAATCAAGAAGCTGAGAGATTTGGAGGTAATAACAGATGTTACTGGAAATAAATTTTTAAGACATTTGAAGATGTTATTTTGGTTATTTAAGTGGGAATTTTACAGGTTATGCCTTTGAAGAATTATCCGAAATATCTCCAGACCACCAGTTTCTAGCATACACTATGTATGACAAGGACAATGACTACTTTAAGTTATCTGTAAGGAATCTCAATTCAGGTGCATTGTGTACTAAGCCTCAGGCAGACCGAGTATCAAGTTTGGCATGGGCCAAGAACGGCCAGGCGCTGCTTTATGTTGTTACCAATCAATATAAGAGGCCTTGTAGGTGGGTATAACCTGGATTTTGTGAGAATTCGATAGTATTTGTCTTGTCATAGAGTATGCTTTTTTATCTGCCGATTGGATCCTATGAAACAAAACCAGAATGTTTCTTGCTCATCAGGATATATTGCAGCATGATTGGGTCAACTGATGATGATGTTTTGCTTCTTGATGAATTGGATGAGAATGTGGTTGTGAACATAAGACATACAAAGGATTTCTGCTTTCTTACTGTCAATTCTTACTCTGCTACCTCTTCAAAGGTATTGCTTTTTGAACACCCTTAGCTCTCAGACTTGGGAACACTTTGGTAATGTTATTGAAAATAAAATAATGGTAACCATGTTTTAGGTCTTTCTAATAAATGCAGCTGATCCTTTGTCTGGCATGACATTAATTTGGGAGGGTGAAGCTCAAGTTCACTGTATAATTGAACATCATCAAGGATACCTTTATTTATTTACCAATGCAGCGAAGGAAGGACAGTTGGTTGATCACCATTATCTTCTGCGTACTCCAGTCTTTTCTTCTGGAAATCCAAGAATCTGGCAGGTTTGTTGGTCAATTATGTATTTATCTTCTAGCCATAGCATTTGCTTGTTCATTTCTGCTTATGAGTTATGAATCCTATTACCGGTAAGGTATTTTGATACGTGATCTACGTTTCTTGTCTTGTTTCTCATTCTGACTTCATGCTCGATCTCTTGTATAGTTTGTGACTGATATGTGCCTATATTTGAAGTACAACACTGCCCTCTGAACTTTGTGAATAACGACTCTGCCATTAGTGCAGCAAGTGTTCAATGATGATCGAGGTTTAGCTGTGGAGGATGTTGATTTCTGTGAGACACACTTGACATTAATTATAACGGAAGGACAGAATCTTAAACTTTGTTCGGTTGATCTACCTTTGCCTGCTGGGAAGGTAAAAACATTCATTTTTTTATTTATTAAGTGTGTTACGCTGTAGAAACAGTTCATATTCGTCCGTTCTCATCATTTACTCTCCTCTTGGTTTCGCAGGTGGGACATGATCTCAAGGAGCTTAACCCCAGTTTCCTTCCCCTTCCCAAGTATGTTTCTCAAATTTCACCAGGTCCAAATTATGATTTTCAATCATCCGTCGTGCGTTTTACTATATCATCACCAGTGGTATGAACATCTAACTTTGAAAAACATCTTTGGTTATTTTTTTCACTAATTGATTGTACAATGTATAAGGATATTGTCAAATGTACCTGATTCAGATATGGTTATTTGATTGCAAAAACTTTTCTTACAGAGTATGTTTTAGCCATACATCCACATAAGGATAGGTGACATAGGTCCATAATTTTGATATAGCTAGGTTAAAATATTATAGCTACTAAATAACTTTATTAACACAAGATCTAAACAAACTTCTTCATTATCAGTGGGGAAATAAAAATTGACATATGAAACAATATTGTAACTCTGTCTTTTCATTTCCCAGTGGGTCCCAATTATCAGCCCTCTCTCTGAAACACGTGTAACACTTGTGTTTCCTATTTTTACATGCCCAAATGAATTCCCTTTCTGATTGAATGTTGAGAAATTTACCTGTTGATTGGGGATCGTTAAATGTGAGGTCTTGACCTCTTTGATTAACTTGGTTTTTGAGATTATATCAGAGATGTTAACAAACATAGTTCCAGATACCATATCTTGTAACCTTCCACTCAGATGTCGACAGTAGTGCTTATCTGTTTCTCATCCTGCTGCTTTCCCTTTATAGCGTTCATCACAATGTAATGATGCCAGTCATTTAATTGTTTTGAACAGATTGCCTATGTCTCTATGTGAGCTTGTTACCTTTGCTTGGTTTAAGAATGTGAGTTTCACCAAATCCTCGCCTCCAAATTTCTTTCAGATGCCTGATGCTGTTGTTGATTATGACCTATCCAATGGCAAGTGGAGTATCATCCAACAACAAGACATCCTTCATTTAAGAACAACAATCTTGTATGGGACAACTTCTTCTGCAAGCATTGGTGAAAATTCCTGGAATAAACAATACTCTGGGATGTTAAAAGATGCCAAATCTGATGATGATAACTTGTGGAATGACTTATCTGAGTTTTATGCTAGTGAAAAGTATGAGGTCGCCTCTTATGATGGAGTTAAGGTTCCTTTGACTGTTGTGTATTCACGTAAAAACAGAATTGAGAATCAAAACCCTGGGTTGCTTCATGGTCATGGAGCTTATGGTGAGTTACTTGACAAAAGATGGCGTAGCGAGTTGAAAAGCCTTCTTGATCGTGGTTGGGTTATTGCCTATGCTGATGTTAGGTTTGTTTCACCTATCCTACTGTTTTGCAGTCATTTCTTTTGACTGAACCTATATTTTTACTTGAATGTTGTGATAATTTAGAGATTCTTGTGAAGTTGAATCCAAAAAAAGAAATGTGTTCTTGCTAAATGGTTAACATTGACAAAGCTTTTAGAAGTAATGCAGAGTATTCAGGTGCCTATACAATGATTAAACTGCCCTGTTTGCAGAGGCGGAGGCGGTCTGGGTAAGAAGTGGCATCATGATGGCAGACGTAGGAAGAAAATCAATTCAATCAAAGACTATGTCTCCTGTGCCGAATTCCTCATAGAAAAGGGGATTGTACAAGAAAAGAAACTTGCTGGCTGGGGTTATAGTGCCGGTGGTCTTTTAGTAGCTTCAGCTATCAATCACAGCCCTGATTTATTTCGTGCTGCTATATTGAAGGTAAATATGAATTTCTTTCTCAAGTTTTAGCTCATCCACCTTCTCATTAACTCTATCAAGAGCATGTTGAAAGATTTTACATGTGTAAACAGCAGTTGATGTAGTTCCTTAGCATTGTAATTGAATGAACAACTGGCATTCACAACTAGAAGTTTTTTATTCATTATTAACATGATTATCAAAAGTTTAAAGCTAGAATGACTTTGTTTCAGTTATGTTCCATATCATCTTGTCTTCGCTGTCTATTCCAGGTTCCTTTTTTGGATGCTACCAACACCCTTCTCTATCCCATTTTACCTCTTACAGCAGCTGACTATGAAGAGTTTGGATCTCCCGGGGACATGGACGATTTTCACGCGATACAAGAATATTCCCCTTATGACAATATCCAACAGAATGTTCTCTACCCTGCTGTATTGATAACCACATCATTTACTACGAGGTGATTTTCTGGCTTTTTATTTTGTCAAGTAATGGTAAAAACAAAATTACCAGGTCAAGGATGACGAAAATATGAAGGTCAACAGATTAACAAAAGCAGCAGTTCTCTTTTGTTTTTCTTCTATTACATGATCTTGTTCCAATAGTGATGGTTACCGTTATTTACTTTCAGAGCTTATCTTATACTTGATTGTTTGTGAAATGTCTAAACCTAAGCCCTCTTAGGAGTAGTCGGTGCTTTAAAATATACGTTTTTATCTTCGGATTTATTGAGAGGTCAACTAGCCTTTGTTGTCGCTTTCTTTAGCACCCATTAAGGAGATTTGGTTTTGATATCGATTTCAGGTTACCATTTCTTATTCTTTATCAGTATCATGTCTTTGCGTCCTGTGGACTGCATTATCTACTTGAAGTCCCTAGTTAAGGTTGACGTTTAGCGTTAAAAGTTGTGTTATCCAGTGCCTGGGGCCTGACGCAGGACACTATTGAGCTCTCAATGGGAAAACAGTAACTATGTCTGCAATCATATGGCTTGTCACCTAAATTATTTTCAGGGGTTAGTACAGAGTGGCACCATAAATTAAGTTACCTTCAACTTGGACTTGCAAATATTCTTCGTGTATATGATTGGTTCATGCCATAGATACTTGAGCCTAAATTTGCTCTAAGCCATCTTATGCATCTACTTACGGGTAGAACCTGGATTTATTGGTTATTTGTTGATATAGGACGAGTCATATATACACACTTACATACCTATATATATATACTCCGTTTTGTTTTATTTTATTTTATTGTTTTTCATGAGTGGGGTGCTCATGGTATTTTTATCCAACATCTTTCAGATTTGGGGTTTGGGAAGCTGCAAAATGGATTGCACGAGTCCGTGAATCTGCTATTTATGATCCCACGCGCCCGTTGTTGCTTAATTTAACAACAGATATAGTGGAGGAGAACAGATACCTGCAGTGCAAGGAGTCAGCTTTAGAAACTGCATTTCTTATTAAGATGATGCAATGCTGAGCACATTTTTTCACTTGCACAATCCATTGATGGATCTATTGACCTTTTTGCTGAACTGGCTATTTCTACAATGTGAAGATTGTTACTTATTGTTCTCTAACATTGGAGGCACAATTCAGCTGTCAACCGGGATACATTCAGAAGCTACCTGGTAGATCTGCACAAGGTGGAATTCTGTTTCTGTTGGTATTGTGGCTTTGTTACTAGTACATGTAAAGGTCATAAAGCTTATTACAAAATTTAAGATAATTTTTGTTGTCTTTTTGTACGCAAGGTAGCTTACTGTTTACTACTAGAAGGATAACTGATTATAAATTTTAAAGGTTTCAATCATGCATTGTTATTATTTTTTATCCACATTAACGAATATCATTAGGACATGCAAAATCCAGAAAGTGAATAAACATTGTTTATGAACCCACTAGGCTCGTACCTCTTCCATCAGCTGCAGTTTGTCGACGTTTTGCTGCACGCAAGTTCCTTTTAGAACTCATCAAGTTTTCTCTTTTAGTTACGGTGTTTCAACCTTTAAATCTCATCAATATATTTATATAAGATTGTAGTAATTAAAAGGGAAGAGAGCATGGCCGCCTGTCTTTATATTCATCTGCTGTCATAAGATAGAGTTGAAATTTTGCATTTGAAGATTGGAACAAACTTTTAGTGGAGTACAGTGGCATCTTGGTTGGTTCAGACTTTATGTTATTGAAAAGCAGGTTGTAGTAATCATTGCCTTTCTCCAACTGAAGATCGCAATGCTATGTTCACAGCTACTTTATCTAAAAGAGTCATCCCTCTTCTTAGAATCCAATCCTGAATCCACAGTGACCAAAAGCGCAAGATAAGCATAACTATACATCGTCTCTGCTCTTTTTATGAGAAACAAAACTAAATGGATATAAACAAAAATCTTGACAAATGTCAGAGAAAAGAGTAGACCCCATTTCATTGTCAATAGCCAAAAATTGATAATGAGCTTCAAATTGTACAAGGATTTGTCCTATTTCATATACACATTTCAATCGAGGGACTGTTTTTGTTTTTGTTTTCATTATTTATTTATTTATAATTTGAAGAAACGCAGGTGCCGAGAACTGTGACCTGACCACCATACTGTAGTAACTGGAGGAATATAGGTTATAACTACAAACACACAACTTGCAGCAAGAGCATTGTCAAATGTCTACCGTATTAGTTCTTTGTCAAGGTTATTAAGATATGCCACTATCCTTTTAAGAATCTTCAACTGGCGTACAACAGATCAACATATCATTGAGTGGTTTGGATGTAATTGTTTGACAAATCACCTCTCAAACGTAAATGACACACCTTAGGCAAAGTGCAGGACCTGAAAGCACTTCAGACAATCAGGATTCCTACCCCAAGCAATATTTCTGTCTTCCAAGATACGTATGAACTTACCACATGCTCGACAATAAACTTCTAATCACTGCACTTAAAATAGCCTTCAGTCTTGTGAGAGACACGATCCGCAATAGGAACTAGCAGTGACTAGCATCATAGATTTGGACAGAATCTTTGAAAAAAAATTTACAGAAGCAAGGTTTTCCATTTTCTATGGGAAAGAGCAGAATGTTTGTGAAGGTTCTGCTCATACGATTCTGCTTTGAGATTAGCACTCACCATAACATCCCGGGATGATACAAACTCTGAAACCAACTCCACATGTAGAAAAGGTAAAATTGGTAAAACAAACGAGAATCAACAAATTCACCCATTCTATCAGAGTCTCCAGGAAGAGCAAAAGAATCTAGTCAAGCATATAGAGCACCATCCAAACTTCTCTCCAGCTTTTGATCTTCAACACAGACTCTCCAATTTATACTGCTATTAGCTTTTGATTGCAAGAGAATCCAGGAGAACTATTGATAGCAATCTCAGAATTCACATCTCTGATCCCTCGTCCACTGTTGGAAGCCCGCCATTTCTTATGAAGGCTGGATTGAGAAACTTTGACACAAAAGCCCACAACTTGTAGACATCCTCAAAGTTTGTCAGAAATCCCAAGGATGCCGTAACAACCTCGACTCTTATGAAGCTGCTTTTCCCATTAAGTTGACCATTTTCCATTGGCCTGCATAGAGTCGTATCCTCCAGGTTGAAAGCACCTCCTTGTTGCCTTGGGCTATCAAGAATCCGTATGTGACTAAGGAAACCAATTCCAAGAGAAATGCCTTCTCTTTCAGCCAGCTTCTGAACAACTTCTGGATTGATAAGGCCACGGTTTCTATCTCTAATGTTGAAAGCAACAGCTGCACCCCTTTCATATTTTATTTTTGGCCCATATATATGAACCAGGTTTACTCTTCCATCACCATCCAAACTAGGAAATCTTAATTGCAATAATGAGGTCACAAGCCAATTAACCAAAAACCTCAATCGAAGAGTGGTTTTATTGAGACCCAAGGCATTCACATGATCTAAATGTCTGCAAATTATCTCAGGTTCCTTACTATCCCATTCTTGTCCATCATATTCACCATTACTGGTGTAATCTTCATCATCTAGGCTGGTAGCATATACTTCTTCAGGCTCCAGAGTGTGACTTGGACGTTCTTTGAGGTTATCCTCTGCACTAAACGATACCCTTCTTCCCTTGCTTGGATGTTCATTCTCTTCCAACCCAAAAAATCTCGTAGCAGCATATCTATTCACTTCCCTTCTGCCCAACAACCGGAATTCACCTTCTGTTTCTCTTCTTATGGCATTTTCTTTCTTCTCCAGACCTGAGGCCGAACCATTAGCTAGGCTGTGATTCTGTGCAGCCAAAGTCAAATTGTTGAGACGAGATCTGCTTATGCCAGAGTTTGATAAGGAATCAGGATGTAGTAGATTACCATTTCCAGTTTCTTCCTCAATCTCATGAAAATTTGCTTGTCGTGAACCCCTTTTGTTGAATTGTTCTTCGGAGACCTCCTTAACACGATCCGACTCCTGTGAAACCGACAGAACTGCAGCATCAAATGAAAGCACATGATTGTCATCATGTGGCCCCGAGTTGACTCCTTTGTCATCATATAGTGGGCTTCCATACATCTTCGACATTGGTTTTGGAGAAAGTCGTTTGTGATTTTTCTTGCCAGAAAACCAGAAAGGTGGCAAGGGAGAGTCCATCTTTTGTTTGTTCAATTGACCTGCGCTATCTGAACCTGGTGGACTCTGACCCAAATCAATCCAAAACGAGTTATCTGATGATTCATCTTCACTAAATACTGGACTTTTCATCATCTCCCCAACTGAAATACACTCAGTTTCTTCAAAGATGGTACTTGTATTATCTCTATCAGAACTATTTTCTTGGTTCATCTCAGTCTCAAACACATCCCTTACCTGAGCAGAGGTATATGCACCAGAAAAGGCAGGCAAGTGTGAACCAGGACGGGTTTCAGTGGTTTTATCACCATTTGCAGTGACATCACCATCTTCAATGCCAACCACTCCATCAAGACCATCACCAGAGTCACTCAAATACAAAGGATACTCTGGTGTAATCTTCACCATTCCAGACCCTGTACTACCTGATTGATTTTGAAGTGCTCCCATCACTGATTTCTTGATAAGAAGACATCCAAAACCAGTTGGGTCATATCCAAATACTCTGTAAAACGATGTTACAATAAAATCAGGACGAAACAAGGATAAACCAAGTGAATCCATGTCTTTTGGCCCCAGTGACCCGGCATCAAGCAAAACATGCCAATTGTTTTGTTGAGCCAAGGCCATCCACTGGTATGAATATTTGGCTCCTGTAACTCTTGACTGAACTGGAAACACAAACAAACCAACAGCAGAATCCTTCTTCCTCCTCTTCTTACTCGCAATTTGCTTCCTCAAATCAGTGGAACAAAGTTTAAGAGTTGGCCATTTAAACCACGCACTATAAACTTTTGCACCCTTCTCTTTGGCACTTTGGGCCATCCAATTCACGGACTGGCTCTCATAATCAAACATGGTCAATAACTTCTTGTTAGTGTGAAAAGGATACGACTCTGCCAGCAGTTTAAACGCGGACCCCCGACTAACTGTGAAAACAAGTCCGTACTCATTCTCCGGGATGTTCAGATAGTCCATAATTCTGGTCTTTATATCATGTTCTACAGTACCTTTCTCGGCACCACCATAGAGAGCATGATTACTCAAATTTGCTGTTATCTCAGATAAGCTAAATGTAGAAGACTCCCAGTAATGCAGAGTCTGGACATATGAAAAAAGCCCAAATCCACAGTAATCAAGGCATACCTTCGGAGACAAATGTGCATACTCATCTAATCTCAACTGATCAACCTTCTCCGAAGACTTGTACCTGGGGTACATTTTTAGGAACTTGGAAAATGACTGCTGGAGGTCAGGAATCTCCTCTTCACTCTCAAATACACGATCAGCTGCCAGAGCTGTGCAACGCAAGAATTCACGTTGAGCATGGAGTCTTGCTAGAGATCTTGATCTCTCAAGACTCTGATCTTGATTTGCACCTGACTCAGAGTCCATGTCATTTGATTTGAACAGAGACCCATGTTCAGATGCTTCTTCAAGAGCCTCCCTCAGCTTCAGTTCTTGCAGTTTTCGAAGAATAGATGGGTTTCTCTTGAAATCGATGTTGGATTCTGACCCATCTTTTCTTCTCCTCTTGTCCAAGAGCAGAGCAGCACAGTGAGATATGGGCTTCCACAGCGAAAGATGCATCAAAGCTTTTGGCGTCAATCAGACAGAAAACTCAAGATAGCTAAACTGAATAAGAATTCAAAAAACTAGGGGTTCAGTCTGGTTTAGCCCATCTGAAAGATTTACAGTAGAGGATCGGTTTCAAACCCTAAATCTTTAAGCTTCTCTCGACTTCAAATCCAGATCAAAAGAGTCGCCAATTTGGATTTTAGCAAGAATCCAAACAAGAAAAAGAGGTGTAAACCTGAAGACAATTTACCAAAGAAGTCAGCCGCAGGAATAAACCCAGAATTAAAACGACTCGAATAAAGAAAGTCAAAGCCCCCGTTCCAAAGGAAAGTTCAACAAAGAAAACAACTTTAGCAGAAACCCAAGAAAAAGTGAGAGTCAAAGGTAAGAACTCCAAAACCCAGATCCCCAAATTATGCAAAATAAATTCACACCCGGCAAGACACTCAAAAACAATCAAGAGAAAAAGGGATTTGTACAAAAGGTTCAGAGAATGTAGAGAAGCTCTTAGAAATCCATACAGCAAGGTGACTCCAGACTCAAGACTCCATTTTACACAACTGAGAGAGCTCAAAAACAACCCTTTTCTCTAATTTCTCTCACTACACTGAAACAACACAAACAAAACAAATGCCTCTCCACATCAACAGTCCATTTTATTCTTTTGAGGATAATAAACTAAATCCAAAACAAAACATACCAGTATTGACAGTCCCACTATAAGCTCTTGCTTTCTCTCTCCCCCCATGTGTCACACACACACACACACACAATTGACTCTCTCTCTCTCTCCTATCTCCACAATCTTCCACACCAACCGCCCATTAACAGACAGTGAGAAAGGACATTGACATTGGCAATCCAAGTGCAAGTCCTGTTTAGCATATTAACTGTCTTTCTTTCGTTGGCTTCTTAATTGTTTATTGATCATTAACATCAGTTACTCGGTGTTACTGACATCAATTAATCTCCTTTATTAATTGATGTATCGAAGTGTTTGATTCCCTTATCTTAGTTCCTATAAGCCTGAATAAAAAAGTCAACACAACAAGCTTAGCTTCTATCTTCTAAGCCACGTCCTCCACGGCTCCACCATGAATCATGCTCCTTTACTAGACAATCTCCATTTAAATATCATTGTTTAGATTAAAAAAATACCCAATTAGTAGTTATTCAGAGATCCTTTTTATTTATATTTTCTACGAGTTCAATGTGACGAGAAGATTGAAGCTTGCTGTGAGATTAGCCTCTTTGTGGCAGGTAGTAGGTGTTCATGGTTTCTTTTCTCCAGACGTGTCGAAAGTCAGAGATACTTACCATTGTTTTTAGTTGAAAGAGACAAAACTCACCAATAAGATACAGGGGTTTATAAAAAAAAAAATACAAGAATTCCAAAGATTAGCTTTTTAATTTTTATTAAAACGAAAAAACAAAATCTACACGTCAGCCATGATACAAGATTTTAGTCAACTCGTATAAGAGGAGTGGAATAATACAATAGCATTATTCCTTAAATGCATCCAAGGAAATAATAAACTAACAGCAGTAATAACACACTTCAAGTTTTTTATTCTATGATAGAAACTTTATAAGTTTGAGTTACAAAAATACCTTCTTTATAAAATATTAAAAAAAATAGTTGTGTACAATTGATCATCTTTCGTTCTTTACAAAATAGAGGGTTTTGTGCATTAGGCAGCATTTTTAATATGAAGAGACCTATTGGCTCATTGATTATGGTGGTGATGGCATTATCCCCATTTAATATGTTAGGTGCTGTGGGGTTCTTGCCCCTAAATGTTACAAGATAATGATGCAAATATGTTTCTTCAGTAGAAAATCCGGATAGAGCCTGGAAGTTTTGTTGCAAGTGAAGACAAATATTTAATATACAACCAACTAACTGTGCATTTATGGTTCCCATTACATATGATATGATGAAGCCTAAATTGGATTAGAAGATATAACTTTAGTGTTTTGGGTATAATTTTCTTCAAAAGACTTTACAAACACACCAAATCTTGATGCCGCTGACTTGACATAGTTTAAAGAAATGATACTGACATATGCATATTTTCTTCTTGTTGTTAGGCTTGGGCAAAATTTGTTCTCTCAGGCTCAGGACTCAGCCAACACCTGCGCTGCGAATCAAAAGGGTGACTTTGGCTTCAATTGGTGGTCAAATACACGAAATTGAATACTAGACTACCCAGTACCCACTCAACTCAATACAAAAGTTTTAGGTCAACTTGAAGCTACGTATCAGTTCGATGTAAAACAGAGCCTGTGGATTCCTCTGCCTAAGTAACCCAACCACTGCCCAAAACCCCATACCATGCACAGTTGGCTACATTTCATTCTGTTATTTAGTGAGGTCGAGATATCTGCCTCAAGACTAGTAGGCTCGCATTTCCTGGATTGCTATGAAATAAAGACCCTGCATACTCTATGTAGAATAGTGTTGTTACTTATTAATAATTAAAAAATTCAAAAAATCACTGTCTAATTATAAACGTTGGTTAATTATCGTTTTAATGGTTTTTGCAAGTTCTTCTAATTATTAAAATAATAAATAATTATCCTTCTTATAAAAATATTGCTTTTTTATGAGCATGAATTGCTCTAGATAAGAATGACCAGAACCTAGTTCAGTAGTTCCTTGTCTAGTAAAACAATCAACTCAGGTATTTTTATTCAGCTTCATTGGCGGTCAATGAGAAGTAAGCCAAACCACCCATGTCAATCCACTTGTTGTATCAATTTCAATTCTTTACTGTCGGATGAGGGACAAATAGTTGCATTTTATAGGCGGCCAAATGAATCATTAAAAGATTGTCTTTAATTTGTTTCATTGATGTGGTTTGCACGTGCACAGGCTGTGAGTGTGATCCGATTGCTTTGAGGCTGAAATGATAACGAATCCATTTACCAGTCAACAATCTTTATATAAAGGCTGAACTTTTTGCCCTCTTTGGTCATGAACAAGGTAGCTGGACTGGACCAGATCAAAAGGCTAAGCTTCAATTATAACTGATCCTACGGAGGATCCAAGTTATTCTCTTTTTTCTGTTCTTTTGTCCCAAATCACTAGGCCTATGCTGTCCCGTACCTGTCTTGTCTATAGTGCATGGTGAACATTTTGCATGTCGATATGCAAGTGAAATCATTTCTCTTTTGGTTATTATGCCTGCTTCTTTATGGATTAGCTTTTCAGATAATCAAATCGTCTCTTTTTATTCTTTTCAAGTTCCACTACACTTTTCGCATCTACTGGAGGACTCAGCTTTCTATGCCTATAATTCCAATTCCTGAGAAAGCAATTGACTTTAGGTAGTATCATCAACCACATGCCAATTCTGCAGTAAAAAGTTTAAGAAAGTAACAAAACCACCTGACTCACAGAATCAACTTACGAAAAGTTACTTGTTGGTAAGTCCATGTAAAGCCCTAAAGTAGACACACAATAGTTTTGGGTTTGGCTTGACGATGTGTAACCCACAATCAAACAGCAGATACTGAAATTTTTTTTTTAAAAGGAAAAAATGCAGATACAGAAAGTTAACAGTACACAATCCAAGTTTGTTGAGAGTTTAACCAAGAAAACCTCTCCTGCAGAGCTTAGTAGACAGATATGGAAGTACATCGGAAGGACATGCAATGAGTACACACAAAACCAGCAAAAGAGAGTTCAAAAACTACACACTAAACCTGGGGTGATCATGATCTTGTGACGAGACAGATTTCATTACATTCTTCCGTCAAGGAAAAGTTTCCATACTGCATTTTACTTGTTGCCCATTAGGTCCCCTTTGTAGCTCATAGAACTATAAACTTACCCTCAACATGCACGTCCTTTTTTTTATTCCCTTCTTCCACATTCTCATGGCTATCTGCAGTCCTACGCCTCTGTCTTACTCTAGCACCAATACTATCTGAACCAGCTTCATTGGCCCACTTACGCTTCTTTAGTTGGAGTTCCTGGCGAGTTTTTCGTGTAATGTTACTATTTTCATTCTTTTGAACGGTGGAACACAAACCACTCTCATGTTTAATCCCACTTTCTATGACAACTTCAAATGTAGGCATTGAAAGGTGAGCATGATTCTCATCAGTGACCGCTGAAAACTCCACATTCTTATTAGACTGCATTGAAAGGTGATCAAGATTCTCATCAGTGACCGCTGAAGACTCTGCAATCTTAGACTGCATTGAAAGATGATCCCGACTCTCATCAGTGACTTCTGAAGACTCCACATTCTTAGGCTGCATTGAAAGGGGATGATGATTCTCATCAGTGACCGCTGAAGACTCCACATTCTTAGACTGCATTGAAAGGTGATCGTGATTCTCATCAGTGACTGCTGAAGACTCCGCATTCTTAGACCGCGTTTCACTGTCTGAGAAAAGCAATGACCGTTTTGTCTTATCACCTCTAAAATCAATCTCTGTCTTGCCTTGAAATTTAGGTTTGACATCATTCTTACACTTGGAGAAATCAGCTAATTGATCTTCAATTTGAGAATTTGATGATAACACATGTTTATCATCAACATGTGGAGACCTCTCCGATGAGCCCTTTCTGTCGGAAAAGGGCAGTGACCTTTTGACAGAAACTTGACCAGTTGTAATTAAGTTTTGACCTTCGTTATCTTGTGCGCGTCGTGTATAGATGAGATAATGTGCAACTGACTTGTAGCCTAATCCTGATATCTGAAACGTAGATAAATACTTAGCTCAAGTTCAAGTGTTGTGAAGAACAATTCTTCCATATTTTATGATAGGACTTACCTTTTTGTAAAGTTGACCAGTAGCCGGCCATCCTTTTGCTTGCCGGCACAAACTGCAGTTGCAAATCCCACGACAGACAGGGCATAACCAATATGGGTTCTCTAGGGCTTCAAGTACGTGCTCCCCATATCTGCTTAAAGAGCAAGGAAAAACCAAAAGTAATAATTGTGAAATTCTTTCCAGTATTTAACTTATGAATATAGGAGTTACTCCAAAGGGTATATACTCTTTCATGGAGTCAGAGCACATTTCAGATAAAGGAAAGACCACTAAGACAGGATCTTGCAGCTAAGATTCGACTACAATAAACATGAATGAAGTGAAAGCCACACATATCGTGTTGTGAGCCAAAAAGAATAAGAGTGAAATTAAATAGGTAAGAGTACCCAATAAAATGCTTGTTTTCCAAAACCTAATAGAGAACTTGGAGATGATGGATAATGCAAGAGAATTTCAAAGAAATAACAAAAAGAATAAACTCCTGCTTGGTAAGGATATAAAATTCATAAGGATTACTTCAGTAGTCAGGGTGTCTTGTCAGTTACAACTGGGTAAAATTTTTTGAAAAGAGAGGGATAGAGGAAAGTTATGAACTTCTTCAGAATTATACCTCATGTACAAACAATCTCCACAAAACTGCCCTTGGACCAAATTGCATTTGCAGCAGTGGGTACGATAACCAAGAGTCTTCTGCCTGTTGAACATCTTACTACTTAGTGAGAAGACCCAATGTTATATCTATGATAATAAGTGCAACCTAGAGATTAAGGGAATACAAAAATAAACATGAGAAGTTTATAATAGTTGACAAAGAATCTCATGTTAAGAATACCTCTGCATTGCATTTTGAAGGTACTAAATCTCCTCCAAGTTTATATTATAGGTATGGCTATGATCTATGCCCAGAAAGCATACACATTTTTATTTACTAGAACCACCCTCCAGCACGTAATAAGTCCCAACATTCCATGTAAACATTATCCTCAACAGAAATCTCTTGAAAACATCCTTATTACAGTCTTCCAATTTCAAGCCTTTATACAAACCTTTACACAAACAAAAATGGCTAAGGAGCACCACAGCAAACATCATTAGTGAAGATCACAAGTGTTATACAAATACATGTATTACGGTGTTATCAATGAGCAAAAGGACACATGAATATACGATGCAACCTAATATCACACAAGTACAATCAATAAGTGTTCAGACCTGCATTGGTGGCAAGTCTTTCCTTTGACTTGATCATAAATCCGAGTTCTATCTGATCTATACCCATCCACGAAAAGTGTCCACGGCCTGTCAGTGTTCCCCAACAGTTTCTCATGCTCTTCTGTATAAACCTCTGGCTTACCCCTCTCTAGATTCACGTACTCATCTTCCCTCTTCGTCAATTCCACCTCCGAGTAGCAAACTGGGGTCGCACTTTGCAACCTAAAACCACCCAAATTTTGAAAACAGAAACCAAAAAAAAAAAAATGTCTCTTTTAGAGGAAACTGGCCGGAAATAAGTACGTGATATTAACGGTTAAATTAGAAAGCAGAATGACTAAATAATATGGTTGCAGGAAAGAACCCCAAAACAAGAAAGACACAAAATTTTGTCTTTTTGCCGTTGTTATACAGTTCCACAGTTATATAAAACCCAACAATACTTCAAGCATCAAAACTTCCACGCAGCCACAGAAACGAAATAGTAGAAAAGATCAGGACTTGACAGACTAATTTGGAGGGCACAGTAATGACAGGAAAAACGAAACCGGAGCAGCTAAAACAATATACCCACAAAACCGAATGCAACAAAGTCCCTGATTCAAAAAATCCATAAAAAACAGCAAACCGTGAAACAAATTACCTAGATGACCGACGAAGAGGCAGATCAGATTGCAGGGGAGTGGAAAGCTTAATGGAAGATGGGCTTTTCCTTGGGGCATTTGTTCGAGAACTGAGGGATTTGAGGTTTAGTGATAGGTCCTTGAGACCCAGTTTTTGCATTCGCTCAAGGTTTTCCTTAATCCTCTCTTCTCTGGACCGCTCATAGAGTGACATCCCAGGGCTCTGGTTGTCCAAGATTTCAGGTATATGGCTTGTGCTCTTTCTGTTCCTCATGGTCGGCGACGCCGTGAGCTCTATCTTTCTCTCTAAGACTCAGTGTTGGGGTGTGTGCATGTCTCTATGTATTGTATGTATGTATGTAGGTGTAAGTGGTCTTTCAACGGTCGAGTTATGGGATAAACATGGAAATAGGAGGGGAAATGGAAAGTTGAAGTTTTGAGTTTTTCAAAGTTTGTCCTCTGCCTAGGTAGCTGTATACTAATTGCAGTCTTAAAGCTTTACTTGTCTTATACACATTGACGTGGCTTTTGTTACATGGCACTTACAACTATTTATTCGTATTTATAGGGTCTTTTTGACAGTCAGCTGATAGCTGATTATATTAGTTGATTATATTGGTTGTTTGTTATTTGATGTTTAGTAAAATTAGCTATTTAGTATTGATTGTTTATGTGTAAAATGACATATAAGGACGTGATTTTAAAAAATAAGGGTATGATTAAATTTAAAAAAATTAAATTAACTTCTAAAACATTCCTAATAAAATTAATCTGGAAAATAATTTTTAAATAATTAAAAACATCTTTTTAAATTTATTAAAAATTTAAATTACTTAACTTCGTTTAATTGAAATTAATTTCAAATTTTTAATAAATTTAAAAACTTCATCTAATTGGAATTAATTTTAAAAAACAAAAGTCTACCAAAAGATTCTGCCAACACCATTAACATAAGTTGTAGCTTCTCTCTTAAGTTAGTCTTCTCATCTCTCTCGCTGCCAACACCATTAACATAATATAGCTTGATTTGACAAATAGAGCTGGAGCTTCTCTCTTAAGTTACTCTTCCCATGTAAAATGCGCACAACTGCTTCCCTTCCCTTTCGTCTAATGGGTATATCGTCATTTTCAATCAGCTAAGTGCAAAACGCTGCCCCTCCTGAGCTTGTTAAAAATCAGCTGATTGGGTTAATCAACTAACCCATTCAGCTGAATCACCAGACACAAAAAATAGCTGCTTAACATAGTCAAATAAGCTAAAATGGTTAATCAATCAATTTTTAGCTGATAAGCTATTCACCAAACAGGGCCATAATTTTGTTTTGGTGCAAAGATAGAATTTTTGAATGCCAACCATTCTTCGTAGTTTAGTAATGTAGAAATGATTCTCAAATGAAAATTTTATTACCCAATCTTTCTTTCGTCCAAACTTTTTATATTACTTTTTGTACATAATGATATTTTGTATGAAGATAAAATTTATTAGGCATAGACAAGATCACTTAAAAAACCTAACAATTATAGTCAATTTTAAAATTTCCTATCATAATGGGCCAAAAGTATAAAGTTTCATTTATTAAATTATTAAATATCCTAATTGCCTTTTAAGACGAGTCACTTAAATGATTAATTGCTAATATTTTTCCAATTGACTTATGTGACTTTATGAAATCCGTTTGATTAATAATTTAAATAATTATAATGTACGATAGTCATCATTCACATGCACCATAATCATTGGCAGTCATAATCAAGTATAAGATTAATATGTGTTATGGTCATCATACGTTATTAATTCAAGATACTCCCTTCTATATACTACTATTGTAACGCACCACTACCATGATATATATGCCTAAACATTTATAGATTTTCCAGTAATATACCTTATGGGAATGACATGTTAGAGCAATCACATTCATTATATATAACACAAGTATTTAAGAAGATCAAAACTTCCCATTTTATTCATAAACATAAACATGCATTGTAGCTTTACAGTAAATAATCCACATATATACATTACAAACAACATCTATGAGTTTGCTACTCTTTACAAAACGTTCTATATGAAGTGGAATGTTACACCAAAATATTCTATTTAGACTCTTTAATATCAGTTGACCGACCTTTAAACCATGCTTGCTCCAAAACACAAGTATTAGACTTCTACTTGATCTGCTTAGAAGTAGTAGAACTCCTTTGAACCTGAAAAACAACATTACAATTTTGATGAGTTTGCGAACTTAATGAGAGAACCATCATCGATGTGCTCGCTCATATTAGCACTCATTAACACATATATAATCCAGTTTATCAAATATGTCATATAAATGAATAATTCACATCACATACTTCATGATTTCAACCATTCAATATTTCATCTCAATTCAATGAGCATGTTAATTCAATTAGTCAATAAGGTATATCCATTCAATCATTTCATAAATAAGGATGCATATGTAAATGCACATGTGACTCACTTCTTTTTTACTTTGTTGTGACCGAGTGACTATTTAACTATCTCGTATCCATTGTGGATACTGGACTCATTTTATATACTGTCCAGTACCCATTATGGATACTGGGCTCATTGATAATTGAGTATGCGGCTCTTTGTGCACATTTCTGGGCTTTAAGCTCTTTTTCATTTGGATTACTCCGGTCATAACTCCTTTATCTGTTCATGCATTTCAATGTAATGAGACAACAATTCACATATAATGCATTCATTATTTCACATTCAATATATTTCAGTCATATATCACGTTCTTCAAATTTAAGTTCGGCATTCAACATTCAGTTGAGAACACTTATTTCCATATTCACATACATTTACACAATACTTCCAATACATTCCCGAATATCATTCTCTTCGGACAATTGATGGTCCAAAATTATCACAATCATATCAGAAGTAATTCAATAACTGAATTTCAAACAAAGCAATTAGATTATGGTGAGAGAACATCTAGATTGACTCACAGTATGCTCCAGAATAGCTATTGCTTTGATAATTCGGCAATGTCTGGATGCGGTCGGTCAATTTGTGCTTCTATATCATGCAATACACACATATGTATACAGTACTAACTTGATTAATCAAATGGATACCCAATCAATCATACACATGTATATGTGTTATGTTTAATGCATGCTCAATCGATTATCCTAGGTTTGTAACCTTATTCACAAATCTTGCTCATTCATTCATCATATCTTATACATGACTAATTGGTGATTAGATCAATGCCTTAAGACATCTCGATTACTTTAAGTTCATTCAATCATACTTTTATCTATCCCTTCCTAACATTCCATACTCACACAACTTTCCAAATTCTCATTCAATCATACCTATTTCATGACTTATATCCCTTGCATCACATTTGCATTCATAAGAACACCTTCATTTTTTTAATAACTCACACTTCCCAAATTCATATACATTGATATCAAACAATCCATTCCTTAATTTTAAGATCAATTATCAATTTAAACTTATCAAACCCTTAATCAATCAATCAAATAACCATCTAGGTTCATTTCAACCTTAATCAAATCTAAATACACTAAGGTAAAGTAACTTATTCTTATTTGGTTCAACAATCACATAAAATAGAGTTTTTCACTTCTCAAGCATTTCCCATAATCGTGGGTACCTTTCTATGATCGTGGAAAGAAAAAACATAAACTTTTCTTCTCCAGGGCATTTCCCACGATCGTGGAATGGGTGAATAGACGGTTCACCATCCCTTTCTTATAATCTTTTTCCAAATTTTAACACCATCATACTAATCCATTGATCATACCTCAATTATACCTAAATTATAATTCATTTCCTCATCAATTTCATCACCAATTCTAACTCAAAATTATTCAATTGATAACTCATAAATCATAGTCTTTCATGCATCACAATCAAAACAGAACTATCATTCACCTTCATATATATAACCTTAACTTGTCAATTTCAGGAACACTCCTAATATGCCTATTTTTCTGTGTAATTACATCATCATTTACACTTCAAATCTTAACCTAAACCGTCCATATAATCCACTATTTTCAAGCATTAAAAACAAAACAGAAACCATACAATCCTTCACCAAATTCCAGCACAACTTTAATTTCAACCCTACATGTCACTCGTCTCAATTTAATCATCATGAATGTTTCTGTTTTAACATGCCATAGAGATCAAAAATCACTTTCTTCTTCAGCTCAAAACCTCCTCAATCTTTAAGCTAACTATCCCTCCAAATGTAACACCCCACTCTTGTCCGACATATGTACATGTGCCCTATGATCACACTACATATGTCTGACAGAAGTGGCGTATTAACTATCTCACCTTCATTTTATTACATGGCATCATAAGTAAAATCAGAAATAACACATTATCTAAAGTCCAAAAATTTCTTCATTTCATTTCATAAACCATAATTTACAATATATCATTAGATCCATCATTCATATTTATACATTGTCAGCCAATCAAAGCTCACAGTTCAGTCTACAGAGTATGCTACATAAATGAGGAAATAAACCTAGAAAACCAAAGACCAATCTTCAGTCCCCAACTGACCAACCTTTGAGCCATAACTTATACCAAAATGCAGTCTTAACATCTAAGTCATGGCTCTCTCGAACCTAAAATTGTTAACGTTGCAATTTTGGTGAGTTTTGCGAACTCAACAGAGTAACCATTCTCGGTGGTTCACTCTTGTCATACAACACATAACAAATCATGTTATCATATAATTCACATCAACTTGATTTTTGTCAAGTAATGTCAAATAACACCTTATCACATTTATCATATTTCAAAAACAAAATTCAAACATTTCATCATTTCATTACAATTTTCTTGAACATACACATTGACAAATTTTCACATATTTCATAGACAAAGTTATCAAAACATTGCAATCATTCAATTTATTTAGATCATATGTGTATGTAATGTTATGAGACTCGATTTCATTTATTTCATTGTTGTGATTGTGTGTAACATCCTATTACCTATGTTAAGGCTAGAATTGTGTATTATGAGAAATTATTGAGAAATTAGAAAATGCAAATCATGCTTTGCACATTTTTGCACATACATGAGAATTTTGATTATTGCACATGAATATGATTTTACATGCATTCAGTGACAATTTCGGCTTTAATTGAGTTATAAATGCGATTAAGATGTGAATTATGAATTATTTGAGGTGAAAATTATTTGGAGTGTATTATGATTATTTCAAAATTTTGGTAAATTTTAGGAAATTTATGAAAATTTAGGGTATTTGGAATAATGGAATAAGAGATAAATGAGAGGGTAACACATGGCCCATATGCATAGGCGCCACGTGTCATTGAATTATCAACCCACGTAGTTAAGTGTTAAGCAAAACCATTTCTGCAGCTCTCTCTCATTTTTCTATTGTTTGTTTCTCCACTGAAAACACCATCACCAAAACACTATCTTATTTATCTAATATTCTGTACATTTGATTCACTCTCATTGTTGGAACTATTGTTGAATCAAGTAAGTGATCCTTGATGATGGTTTAATGTTCATAAATGGATGCATGGATGAGTAAGAAGCGCAATTTCTGTGATGAAAAAATTAGATGAAAGATTTGTGATATAGAAATATGAAATAGGATCTATTTTAGTTTGAAACGAGTTGTGGAAGAGTGCTGGAAATTAATGTAGGAATATATGTAAATGTACTCTGTTCTTGTTTAGAGAAAACCGAATATGGGTTGTTTTTACTGTTTATGCATGAAATTGTGGAATGTTAATGGAAATGAATTTAAGTAAGTTTAATGATATGAAATGAAGATTTGGTGAGGTCATACTATAGAGTGTTTTGTATGATATAGAGGAACACATTGGACGCTAGTCAGACATTGCCAGACCATTTAGGCAATAACATATTAGAGTGTACTATGAGTCAACCTAGACGATATTCCTAGGATTGATGTATTTGTTTAATTTCCAAATATTAAATGTTTGTGATTTGTTTATAAATTTCGAATTTAAAATTTGATGAGTTTAATATTTGGGAGTGTATTGGAAGTGTTCTATATGTATTTGAATTTTGAATGATATTTGAATTCTTAACGAAAGTTGAATGCCATAATTAGGTCCGATGATTATAAGATTTTGATTGTGCATCATATGTGACTGTTGTACATGGCATAGTGACTGTTATACATGGCATACTCTGCATTTGATGCATTTCATAAAATGCATGCTCAGATAAAAACGTTATGACCGGAGTAACCAGTATGAAAGTGTTTGCACGTAGAGCTTTGCTCCGTGATTTTTGATTTTGCACGTAGAGCTATGCTCCGTGATTCTGTTCTAATTGAAACCAATGGGCCAGTATCTGTATACGCATATGATAGGTACCCGGTCACAACATTAATAATGAATCTAGAGTTTCATGTGCATTTCTATTTGTAATATCTGTTTTGATTCGCAATGATTACATGATATGCCATGTTAATGTGAGTATTTGAAAAATACATGTTCTGAATGAATATTTGCAATATATGTATTTTATTTATATGACCTGGGTGAAATCATCAATGATGGTTCGCTCATTGAGTTCACAAAACTCATAAAAATTGCAACATGACTTTTCAGGTACGAGACAAGAGATTTAGTTTCTTAATCTAGATTAGAGAAATATTTTGTACTAGTTATGGTTCAGAGGTCTGTCAGTTGACATCATAAGAGTTGTATTTTGTATTTTGTAGTTTTTGTTTAGAACTTGTATAAAGTTTGTAAAATACAATGTAAGCTTTCGTGAAGGAATGCAATGAAAGGTTTTTAATTTGATGAGTATTAATTATATTATATAATGCCATGTGTTAAGTTGGATATGTATTTGCTCTAACATATCATTTTTATAGGATATGTACTTGAATGTCCTTGGATATTCAGATATATACTTTATAGTAGTGGGATGTTACACTGTGTGCCTTTTTCTTTGTCCCGTATCCGTTATGGATACCGAGCTCTTTCATAATATCTCTTATCCATTAGGGATATAGGGCTCTTTGTACACATTGAGCCTTAAGGTCTAATCATGAATGTCTAAGCTTTAAGCTCTTTTTTAGTGGCGTCATCACTCATAACTGCCTTTATATTTCATGCATTGGAATGAAATGCATTCCTCAATTTTAGTCATCACATTTGATCAATTACATTTGCATTCTTGTTCTTGTTCATAATAATTATCGGACTAAGTTCGGCATGAAACATTCAAGTTGAGAACCATGTGGTCAATCTCAGTCACATTCAAGTAGCACTTCCAATATTTTAATCATGCATCAAAACTTCTCGGACAATTCATGTCTAGAATTCAGTACACAGTTCAGTACATATTTATCAATATCAAGTTCAATTCAGTAATAAACAAAACAAGTTAAGGTGAGACCATCTTAGGTTACTCACTATTGCTCCCTTTTTGCTTATTGCCTTGAAATTCCGACAACATCTAGAAGTAGTCGCTCTTCTTGCTCTTCTATATGCAATCAAATACAATTTCATGTTACCACATTATTCATGTAACCGAATATGCATTTTTATAAATGTATCATGTAACATGCATGTTCAATGAAATATGCCCGGGTATTCTTCTGTAATAAACTGATACAAAGATTGTTGGAACCCTTCCCTGGTGAGTGGCGGGCCCGACGTCCTGCGTGACATCTGGACGCGCATCCCACGAGGGAGGAATTCCTCACCACGAAAGA
>JAOSBK010000206.1:7239382-7255613 GCA_027568895.1 Erythroxylum shatona | reverse complement strand
TCTGTATTTTAAATTAATAGTTATGATAAAATATATATTATTAATAAGTAAATAATGAATTAAAAGTATAAAACTTAACTAACTGTATTTTTTTCATCATAAGTTCTCTCTTTACTGATAATCTAGCAAAACTCTCTAAACCTTCACGATACAATTTAATTTATTTTATCGCTTATAATTGCTCTTTAATAGAGAAAATATCTTTGTATTCAATCATATCAAACAAACCACCGATAATATTAATTGTACGTGCTTGTCCACTATATAAGCAATAAGGATTGAGAAAATAATATGCTAAGTGGATCCTTTGAGTAAGATGCTTATCTCATCGTCGATCAATAATATCTATATAAGGCTTGTAGACTTTCTCCTTCTCTTGAAAAATATTTATAATTGTTTTGTGAGCTTATACCATTATATATATACACCAAAGATGGCTTATCATCTGAGTCAACAATCATCAATGCCCTTATAAGCAGAGCCATAATGTAATATCTTGCCTCCTAAAATTGTTAAGGGATTAAACTGTTAGATTGAGTCACATGAGTAATTTCATTTAAGAATTTACGATGTGCAATTCATTCACATACATAATATTCATATACACATATGAATCATGATTTAGAAAACATTGTAAGATAGTATATGCACTCAATTGACATGTTTCGGAGTATGAAAGATTTTTACTAATCATGATGTAATTGTGTGTTGATTTTGTCTTAAATTTTATTTTGATGGACTATAATTAGTGAATTGGAAATTTATTGTTACAATTGAGTAATTGATGGGATGATATTTACATCTAGTATAAGAAAAAGTTAAGGAGCAAGATAAATTGATACATGAGAATTTAGGTTGATTAGGCCTATGAAATGAAGACATGTGGCATTAGGAATAAGTGACAAATGGCTCAGTTAAATGGGTGACAAATGGCTTGAGTATAATTGCGACAAGTGGCTCTTTAAGTTTGTGACAAATGGCAATTTAGACTTGTGACATATGTAGCAATAGAATGGTGACATGTAGCTTTACAAATAGTAACATATATAATCTTATAATTAGTGACATGTGTAACCTTGCAATTGCTGACATGTGCAGTCTTACGATTGGTGATAAGTGTAGCCTTAAATGAGTGACAGGTGGAGCCTAAAGTAAGTGACACATGGACCAATAGAATAGCAATATATGGACTAACATAAGGATAACATATGTACCAATAAAAGGGTGACATATGGACCAATGGAAAGATAACATATAGATTAGTTTGACCTTTATGAATTTTCTAGATAAAATGGATGAATAGGCAATAGAAGTGAGAGTGAAGGTCATCCATATGGTTAGAAAAGGGAGAAAAACGAAAATGAGAATAGAAGGAGAGAAAAAAGGGAAGAGAAGAGGAGAAGGGAAGAAGTTATCAAGGTAAGTTGAAATTCTAGTTTCAATTTCATCTTTCTCTTTCGGTCCGTCCTTCATATCCTTAGAGTACAAATTTGAAGAAACTCAAAAAATAAAAAGTTGTAGATATAAGTCTTAACTTAACCACTGTGAAAGTGGCTTGATAAAATAGTGACTAAAGCTTGAGTTATGTTTGTTTGCTTAATACTACCTGTAACAGAACCCTGTGTATGAACCTTGTACTATTTCCTAATTTTTGAGGACCTTAGAGTCCAAATTAGTGAAAGTATAAAACATAAAAAAATGATTATTGATGTCTTATTAATGCTTCTATAAAACATTTTTGTTAGGAGATATATTAATAATGATTTATTGAGAGTTGAGTATTGGTTGCCAGTTTGTTTCTTACCAGAAACATGACATAATTTGGATGGAGATTATATTTTAAAAGGAGATGATGTTCATATAATTTCTAGATATATTAAGAATAATGGAAGTCTAGTTTCAGGGGGTATAAGAATCATGGCATTTGGATCTTTGTAGAGAGAGTTATGATTAAAAGATGACAACTTGTTCATATAGGAACATTAGGAAGAAAATGATGTAAACATTGCACATAAGATTAGGTTAGTTTGATAGTTAAGGAGACATTGAGCTAAATTAATAAGTGAATTATTGACCTATTGATATAAGTTAGAATAACATTTATGATGATTGATTATGGATGAATTTGGTTGTGGTGGTGTATGAATTTGAGATACATTTTTGTACTTAATATTTTTATATAATTTTTGTGATTGGTGATGTAACGATTAGCCAATTGTGTGCTAAGTACAATAGATTAAGCGACTACTGTACCCTTGATGTTGGTACATAAAAGTCAAGTCCCCATATCGACACCTTTTATGAGACTTGTTGGTAATTCCACACTTAGGGTTTGGTCATCGACGAGGTCATCACTACGGATGAAAGTCAAGCCAACATTGGGAATTGGTAGGTGTGCATACTAGTTTGGATGACTAGTGGTGACACATATACTTGTTTTGGCCTATTTTGAGATTTATTTTCTTATGATATTTGATTTATACATATGATGCTTTTCTGTTTTTATGTACTTAAACTAGAACCTATGTTCACTAGATGAGTTATTAATAGGCTAGGTCTATGTGGTTCCTAACCAGTATATGATGAGTCATAGGCTAGGCCTATATATTTCTATATCATGTATGTTCACTTCATAGGTGGCTATGTGCATGCTAGATACATGAAAAACCTGTCTTTAGGTTAGCTATACTATCTTGGTGTGTATCAGGTTATATTTGTAATATATGTTTTTCCTGTTCACTGTATACATAGTGTACTTACCCCCTCCTCCTTCCAACCATGCAAGTTAATTGGTGAGCTTGAAGCTCTGAGTGTATCGTATAGTTTTTTTAACTTTTAGGGCATTATCGCACATGGGTAGTCTTTGTTTTGTATTTTTGTTGTATAGTGACTCATGAACTGTTTTTATTAAGTTGGTTATGTTGATATGCTTTTTGATTTTGTAAATTAACTTTTGATTGTCTTGTGTTTTGTAAATGACCTTATGTATAAACCTTTTGTACTATTGTTGAGATTACTCTTGAGTGGACTTAAAAGTCCAGAAGTTGTGGTAAAGTTTTAAATGTGAATATAAAAGTTCATTTAAAACTAATTTACATATATTTTAATTGAGTTTAGGGATTTTCAAAATGCAACCATTGTGTTGTTAAATGTTTTCAAAGGATATTCAATTGGCCTTGCATAGTCGGGTTAAGGTATCGTGAGTATCCTTAGCTTGGGTATACGGCGGTTGTCATGTGCCCCAGGTTCCAAGCCATGACACAATCTTCACAATGATCAAGCAAGCATCCCTATAGCACCCCACTCTTATAGTACATATCCTCGAACATTCCAACGGTATTCGAGAGCATACTCTACGATGGTGGCATGCTATAATAGTTAGTCAATTAAATTCATTACAAAATTTTTTAAAGCAATGCATGCATATGTGAAAAATTAATAATCAATCCCAACCCGTTTTATTCATAAACATTTTTAATAACAAGAGTTATAAACATTACAAAAATCATCAGAATTTTACTAGTCACTTGGGCCCATTACAGATACAAAACATTTTAGTCATAGGGTCATTACATTACAAAATCATTTATATAAACATTGCACAATAATTGTGACTACATATTTGGATATAGAGTAATGAAAAATCTATGTAGACGCAAACTGATCCCAACCTCTATCTCTTACTCGAATGCAGTGGCTAGACTCCTGTTTGCCTAACGAGGTAACTTCTTTGAGCCTGAAAAATATTGTTGCAATTTTGATGAGTTTTGCGAATTTAGTGAGTTTACCATCCTCGATGGTTCACTCAAATCATATAACATATCACATTATATATTCACATAATTCACATGACTTCATTTATCACGTAACCTCACATATCACTTCACATATACATTCAGAGCAGTCAAACATATCGTTTTGATCATTTAAAACATATATATCAATTATAAATGCAATACACATGAGACTCGCTTTCATTTAATACTTTGTTTTGACCATGTGCCTTTTTACTAGCTCATAGCGCTTGTAGATACCGAGTTGTATCAAATAATGTCCGATATCCCTTAGCGGATACCAGGTACTTTCACATCTGAGCCAGAGGCTCTTATCATATTCTGAGCTTTAAGCTCTTTATTTTGGAGACTCCGATCATAACTGCCTTTATCTTTCATGCATTTATGTAATGGAATGCATCACATTTACATATTTTCAATGTTCATCAGATTTTAGTTTCACAACATTCATCAGATTTCAGTTTCACATTCAGAACACATTTATCATCGGAGTCCGACATTCAACAAAAATGTTGAGTACGCTTATTCTAGTCAGATTCACATACAAGGAGTACTTTTAATATCTTATTTATGCATCAAATGCCACGGACTTTCAAAGTCCATAATCAACATAATCACATTTACAAAATAATCTAATATAGAATTTAAAATAAAAAATAATCAAGTGAGACAATCTAGGTTACTCATAGTATGCTCCATATTAGTATTTTCTTCCAAGATCCAAAAATGTTTAAATGCGGATGGTCTATTCTGTATCAACATCATGTAATACACACATTGCACACACATTACTAATTGCAAAACCACGTAAACATTCAATCATACACATATGTATATGCATTATGTATAATGCATGCTCAATGACAATCTCAGGTATATTATCTAAATTCACATATTATGCTCATTGTATTTTCATAATACCCAATTCTCATTCACGTCCACTTAATACGTATTACTCAACTCCTTTGAATCACAACTACAATGATATGAACCTCTTCATTCCCATTGTACTCATGCCTTTGGTACTTTGATATCATCAATTCATTCACTAAGTTATAATCCTAATTATCACTTCATACATATCACATATTATTCATTTAATCCAAACATCATTCTAGGTTCAATTCAAGTCCCATTATAGCCTAAATTAAGACCAAATAGCCAGTGAATGTCCACTGGGCGGACTTCTATGTCCGCTGAGTGGACCTTTATAAGTCTCTTATAGAAATGTTAAACATTGACCCTTTAGACAACAAAATCTCTTTCAGGGTCTTCATAAAAATTTTAGAGCTCAAAATTCTCTTCAAAATAATACTTAAATGACCTCAATCTGAGTTCTACAGAAAAAGTTATGCCTTTTGCCCCAACATATATCCAATTGCATCCTTAGTTTCCAGATTCTAACTCTCTACTTATAACATTCAACACCTTATACTTGGTCTATCATTTCTAGTTTAATACTCAACATTTCCCCATTATTCTAATTCCATTTCAACTCAATATAATCCATAAAAAATTATAGTCCATGATTGATCATGAACATTAAAAATAGAACGTATACATACATATACATTCATCATCAACTTTCTGTAAATATTCATCTTCATTTCCACCCTCATTTCACTTCTAAATATCACCTTAATTCATCTTATTTCAAGAGAATAACTCAACATCTTGGTTAAAACAACTTTTAGTTTCATTTTACCATTAATTCACAACTCATAACATCTATTTAACAATTTATCACTCATGATTTTCATACTCTCAGAATAGAACACAAGATGTTATGAGTATGAATACATATGAGTACATCCTTTTCTCATATTCAAATTGTATGCATTTTCGAAATTATGAGAAAAGGATGTAATCATGTTTAAATATTGCAAGTGTATTGCTAAAACTAAATTAAATAAGTTTATTTTAGTGAATAAAAATTAAAACTGAAAGTTATGGAACAACTTGGTTTGGTTTTAGTTTAGATGTTGTTGATTATTTCTAATTAGGCAAACCTTTTATTTAAGGTACAAATTGAGTTGTACTAATCAAAACTATGTCCCTTTTCTTGAAAATTCAAGCTTCACTATCTTCTGATATTTCATTAGTTAATATAAAGCATGAAAGGCACTTGTTTAAATCAACTCTTCTTAGGGATTCCATTTGTTTTCGTTCAGTGAGTAAAGATTCCTAAGATCTGGAGAATTATACATACTTGATACCTAACTCGTGAAACTCTGCCCTCCATGATACCCAAAGCGCTTTCTAGCTTTAAGAAGCTCACTCTTGCTATTATATCAACATTACAACCCTGTAACATAATGCATGTTAGAAACATTCTTCCACTCAACCTACAATGCAAGACATATTGCACTTGGCCGACTTCTCATGTCAAACTCTAGTAGCTCTTAATAAGGTTGTCAAATGATCTCTTAACATCAAGGATTTAGCAAGACATGTGTATGGATTGGTCTTGTTACTTGTTCAAGTAAGGTGTAATTTCTGTCCAAAGTTGAATGTTAGTTGGTATACTAACTAGCAAAAGTGTACTATCATTTATCCTTAAAGAGATACTTTAGCAATCTATCAAGAACAAAATCACCCATTGATTATTAGAACACAGAAAAAGGTACTTGATAGATCAAGCATCATCACAGCCATAAGACAAATAAATATTCGTCACCCATTTTAGGAGATGAGTACAAACTAATACTTCCCGAGAACTGAGTTGTCTTAATATAGTAACAACTTTGTCATGGATATGCCTCAAGTGATATTCAGCTAATGATCCCAGTCTACTTTGCGGGTTCACCAACCTTCTGCAATAGAGAAGAAGGCATAGAATCAAGTAAACAATTTCAATGATAATGCCTCAAGCTTTGCTAATGTAACCATGTTAGTTTTCGGTACCGTAGGAATCAACTTAGTTCGTTATAAATTTCATAATATGTTCCAATTCAAATGGAATATTTTTGTTGTTGAACTAAATAAATGGTAAAAATATTTTGTGCTTTGTGTATTATTATACTATGTTGCTTTCCAAATCCATAAGTTGAGAACAGAGGAATCAAAGCCTAATTACCTCTGGTAAAGAATTTGTAACCTCGAAAGATGACCAATCCCCATCCAGTTAAGGAGACAATCAAAAACTGCAAAATGAAAAGAAAGAATAAAAGAAAATACGTATATACTTTGGTTATGCTTTTAACGAAAAAAAACCTATAATCAATCAAATATTTAATCTCTCGCGCTAAAATTCTATTGACTGAGCATTTTACATGACAACTTAAGGTTCATCAAACATTTCTAAGTGTTTTTTCTTGCCATATATGTCCTTTTATCCACAATAAATCACAAGAATGAAAAAGCACAACTGTTCATGTAAAAGATAATAACTACATAATGTGATAGAAGCTCAATTGCTAAATTTTAAAACTCAAAGTTTGAACATTCAAATCCAAAAAGCCCTTCTAATATTTTGTTCACTATTCTTCAAAGACAACCCAATTCTATGGACAACATAACTCGTTTATTGGACTAATACAAGATCAAAAACTAGCTACTACTAGGCACTTGCCATATCAGTAAATTAATAGTTCTTTTTAAACGCCAAATTTACAAAAAGGAACAAATGAACAAGAACACTGGTTTGAAAACAGGGAAGGGTATATAACAATTGGTTTTTGACTAACACTAGAGAATAATTAGTTGTACATGACCATAAATTCCACATATCACATTTATTTTCATAAAAAATCACTTATCAACATAGATACTTCCAATTAGATGTTGTTTGATTCCAAAAAATCAAGGAAGGAAAGAAAGAGCATGAATGTACTAAAACAGCTAGCTCTTGAGAAATTCTAGATCCTTGGTAGAAGAGTAAAGAAGATCTAAGGAGAGGATGTTAGAATTAAACTAAAATAAAGATGGAATAAAATAGGTTTTTACCTTTGATTAAGCCATTTTGTGCCTTCTAACTATTTCTCCCTCATTGACTTTAGAAGATAGACACCCTTCTTTTTGTTCAAGAAATCGGTAAATTTGCGAAATTTTTAGTTTATTTTGATTGAGCGAGTTAAAAGGTATGCAGCAAGAAGCACATAAGAAACGATTTGGTAACATAACTATGAAGTACACTCATCTTATCCGGATGGACTAGCTCTTCTTACTTTCCAAGAGAAGCTTTAATGTTTGAAGGATCATCAGTTTCTAAGAGAAGCTTTAATGGCAGTAGCTGTTGTACTTAAACCTCACTTTTTTAGCTCTCTCTTAGTTTGTTTAACTCAAAATCGAAACCTAGATTTCATACTCTATTTCTCTAACAAAATATTTGGAGCTTTTGAAGATGAATAGGTGGAAATTGAGCAACCCAAATCTGTAGTTCTGTACAATGACAGACTGGTTGGATCGGTTCAACAAAAAATCAGCTAATGTACTGATAAATCGGCCGATTTTTATACATAGAGGTTATTAGGTGAAACCGAATTGGACCACTAGTTGGTTCAAACTTTTTTCGGTTGGACCTGCCAATCCAATATAGTTTTTAAAACCTTGGTTTTAGTATTAAAAAGTATGATATCGTAGTGTTCTAATTTTCTGGTTGATACTTGAATTGAATATAGTTTGATACTATACTCTTCATATATTTAATTTTCAATTGTTTTTCAAAAATCTCTACTAGCTACCACTAAAATAGTAACAAGTTCTTATTCATTTAAAGCCTAACATTGAGGGAATCAAACAGAAAAATATCAGTAGTAGTTGTCCAAAGATCATAATTATTCAAATACATTTGGTACTTGGTAGCTTTTTTGACTCCTTAAGTACCCTTCAGCATACACTAAGCTATTGTATCTAGTTACCTACTTTGATAAACAATACAAAGAGTATGCAAGGTAAATTGGAACTGGGAAAATCGGCTCAAAGTAGATAAATCCACAGAGATCCTTATGAAATTTCAAGTCTCTCAAAGGACAAAAAAAGATGAATAATATCTTTTATGCACAAGCCATATATTTAATGCGTATATAAAGAATAACAATTATAAATTCCAATCAAACTACACTAAAAAATAGTACTTGCAAGTTTTATTCCTTATTAGGCAATCAGCGAATTGCATTCACTGTTAGCTATTTCTATAACAGTTAGCTAACAACAGATTAATATGGCTGATTTAACTAGTGGATAACATCAACTATTTATTTAAAGATATTTGGTAAAATTAACAGTTTGGTATTAGTTATTTATGTGTAAAATGATTTATGAAGGCATGACGTAAAAAAAGAGGTATAAAGACATGAGTATTATATCTTACCATCATTTAAAGCAAAGGTTTATAATAATCTAAGAACGACGTCTAACTGTCATTAAACTATAAGTAATATTATCACGAATAATTGTCATCTCCCGTGATCTCGATTCTTCAACGCTTTCTTATATAGGGTTGACTTTAACATCTTCAAATATATCTAGAAGTATAAATTCACGATCTTGATCAATGATATTAAAAGTCAGGTCACCAATTTTGCTTATTCTAATATAGTTATACAACTTAAAAGCTGCACAAATCATTTTATTTTGATCCATCAATGAATACCTAGGCATTTTCTCCTGTATCTTCTATTGAACCTTAAGAATATCAAAGCCCTCTCAATACAACTTGTCAATGATGAATGAGCTCGATTAAAAGCTTCTCGAGATTCTCTTGGATTTTTCCCATAAAACTCCGATTGTTGATACATTGTCTTTGGGTAAGGTGTCAAATATCATTCTCTTTCTGGATAACCTTTCTTATAATTAATATGAATGGTATCATAAAAAGTCTAAATCATGAATAGCAATTCCTACAAATCTTAAAATTACATGTTGGTGGTTTTGAAAATTTAAGTCTCAGATTACCGATTGCATCAAGAAAAATATGAGAATCATATGCTAATCCCACCTAACCTGTTAAAACCATAATTGTTTTCCAAAACCATGCATAGTTGACGAAATATATTTTGATTCATCCAATTAAAACAACATTTTTCATGATTATTCAATAATTCATTCATCTATAGTTTTCCTGTTAAATAGGAAGTCATGCAATGGTCCTTGCATATGCTTATTATTATATACTCTTTATCTATTATTTGGCATCAATTTAAGTGAATTTAATTGATTATATTAAAATTTTTTGCAAAAATTATCTTTAATATAGACTGATAACTTATAACTAATCGTTTCTGAATTTTAAGTGGAAACATTAGTTTATTGTTTGAAAATAATCTTAGAATTCATTTTATAGTATAGTGGTTTTGGGATAGGCAAAAAAAGAAGATGTACACAAGGAATGTAACATCAACTTGTTTGCTTAAATGTTGGACAACAATTGATTGAATTTTTAAGATTAGTAAATGAATTTAATGAATGTCATTTGATTTTTCTTAGTTTACCTTTAAAACAAGCAATTGAAATTCTTTTAAAAGTTCATTTTTTCTTTCATTACGAATGTATTCCTAGAAAACAATTACACTGTTGAACTAGAATTGGAAACTATTGGTTCAATCCCAATTTTATGCTCATGTTTCAATTTGTTTTATCAATTAGTCAAAATTAAATAAATTAAAACCTATTTGCCTATGTTAAAAATAAAAATAATTATTTAAATTAAATTTAAAAACTAAACTGAAAAATGTAGTAGTTAATGAGCATAAAAATTATTTTTAATTATATGAAAATGCAATCTTTTAATAAAAAAAAATAATTATTTAAATTAATTTTAAAAACTAAACTGAAAAATGTAGTAGTTAATGAGCATAAAACTTATTTTTAATTATATGAAAATGCAATCTTTTAATAAAATTATTCTTATCTTATAACTAATACTAAAAAAAGATTTAAAATAATTTTACCTATTAAAATTAACATTAAAATAGTTTATTAAACATAATAACTATTTGTAGAAACATTTTTATGTTTAAAATTTTAATTTATTGATTTAATTATTATTAATTACAAAATTTAATTAAAGTATTAATAAATACAATGAATGCAACTAAAAAATTTCATACCCTACGCAATTTTTGAATCTAACATTATAGAAAAATTTGGTTAGTATGAAAAAAATTTGGTGGAGGTTTTTGTATTGTACAATACCAAAATTTGGTGGAGGTTTTTGTATTGTACAATACCAAATCCAATGATGCTTATTTTATTTAATTAAAAATATAATAATTTTTAAAATAACAATACCGATATGAAGCACAAAATTTTATTAAAGAAACAAATTCCAACTTGTTTATTTTTGAATAAATTAGAGTATTTTTTTTTACTTCTAGTAAATTGAATTCACATTTTATGCTTATCTATCTCTATCTCTCTTTCTTTATCCTCTCTTAACCAAAGCAATAATAAAAGATGTCAACTTGAGTAATTTGTAATAAATTTTGAGCACAATAGTCTTTTTGTCTCTTAATTTTTCAACCACTGGAGCAAAACATTCCTCATATGAGTGTTTTCAAAGACAATGGATTTAGTTCAATCTGCCAACCTAATTAGACCAAACATAATTATCAACGGATTGACATAGTTAAATAATCAAATATCTCTCAATCCGCCAAAAAATATTTAATCAACCATTTACCAAACAAGGGAAAAAATACAATTGATAAAAAAAATCATGAATTATATCTAGTTTAACACATGAATATAATAAACAAGTTAAGGACATATACAATTATATTATGATTTTTTCTTTTTAAAATTTAATATCTAATAAAAAACATACTTGATTGAGCTCTTAACTTACAAATAATAAAATTATAAAATGACCAAAAATATAATTAAAATTAAACTGATTCCTAAAAGTGTCATGAGATTTATTTAACTCAACATGTCTTAAATTGTTTAACACTTTTTGATAACTTTGATCAATGTGGCTCTTTTACTCAGTTTATAGACACCTTTAATCAGCTTGAGAAAAGGGTAAAATTGTAATCAAACAAAGAAATCTCAAATAATTAAGCTAGTTACATAACCAATCAGTAATTTTTTTACTAATCGAGCTATTATCATTGTTTTTTGAGTTGTGAAGTGATTCACTATCAAAAACTAAGATTAGGAGCTACATATTCACAATTTCTTAACTATGTTCACTTTCCATGCTTGAAAGATGATAAGTAGCAACCATCAAGATAAGTAAGCTATCTTCCTTATCTAGTATTCGGTTAACTAACAATGATCTTGAAGAGCAAAAAATTCTTATCAAAGTTTAAATGTTCTAGTTTATGTTTCTCACAAAGCAAGAAATCTAGGAAGAAAGTTTTACAACATCCAAATATGGAAGACAAATGATTATTGTTAGTTTGAATGCGTACATACAAAAGTAAATATGAAGGATCAAGTTGTGACTTTCAAAGCTTGATAAAGAAATTAAGAATTTGAAAGTAGTACTGAAAGGCAAAGAAGAGGTGAACGTTGTGATAACTCAACAAATATCAAGTTTAAAATTTAAGATTGTTGACAAAGGTAAGGTGATATAGAAAATAGTAGTTGAATGAGTTAAATATTGAAAATGTTGTATTTGTATAAGCTCATAAGGTGAAAGAGATGAATACCAATAGTTTAGTTGAATGAGTTAAATATTGAAAATGTTCTATTTGTATAAGCTCACAAGGTGAAAGAGATGAATACCAATAGTTTGGTAATGTTGGGATTATTTACATGCTTAATTGTTATAATCTAGAAGCACTTGTCTCATGTATTTAGTGACAGAAAATGGAAGCATTTTTCCATCTTAAGAACATATCTAAGATGCCTCTTTAAAGAAAAAGTTTTTTTTGTTGTTTTATAAGTTTAAATTTGCATTAACACTAAAGCTTAACTAAATGAAAAGGTCTAGATTTATTTTGAAAATTATCATATGAATATTCTTGAAATTATTATATATTGCATTATGGTTATAAGTCTTAAATTATTGTTTATTTATGAATAATATAATATAGAAATATTGAACTAAACTTGTGATTAAAATATGCATATAGGAATGAAGCATCAAAATAAGTTTAAAATGTAGCAACAATGTAGCGTCCCCTTACCATAAGGTATACACCGGGACGCCCGAAGGTCATTCTGATATATAACCATATATCACTACATTCACTTCACATGGCATCATATCCATATTCCACTTATAAAGCATCAATAGAAAAACCACAATATTTTAAAACCAACTTTTTCCTTGTTTCATTTCATAAAACCTGAATGTCTATATTATGTCTTTCAACATTTTCTACATGTATATCATCAAAACCTAATACAAAAGTACTACATGAAAGAGGAAAATATACACAATCTAACTAATCTGTCGAAAAATCTCAGCTGATCGACCTTTGAGCCATGACTTCTCTTGCCAATCACAATCTACATAACTGGTAGAGCCTCTCAGTAGCTAGAGTCGTCTTTCAGTCCTGAAAAGATAACGTTGCACTTTTGGTGAGTTTTGCGAACTCAATGAGATAACCATCATCGATAGTTCACTCAATTCATGCAGCACATCATTTCACTTAACATATAATTACATACTGCACTTTACATAAGTATCACATTTTCACTTAAGCATAGGCAAATTTGGCATTTCATTCCAGCAAACATACTTAACAATATGCATATGAAATGCTCATGGGACACTTTCCAATTATTACATTGTTATGACCGAGTGCCTGAATTGTCCCGTATCTATTTTGGATACCAGGTTCATTAATAACTGTCCCTTATCCGCTTGGGGAATACAAGACTCTTTTTACATAGTAAGCCTTAGGCTCTTAATCACTTTTGAGCTCGAGGCTCGTTTTCACTTGTGGAGTTTTAAGCTCTGATCAGTAGCTACTCTGGTCACAATTGTTATTATGTGATTATGCATTCATGTATGGAATGCATGTACCACAATTACTCACATTATAAATCATTGGGTTTTCACATTCACATTCACAACATAATTTAAACAAACAAGTAATTAAGTGAGACCGTCTAGGTTACTCACAGTTTGCTCCAGAGGCTATTGTCTCGAAGTCTTGGCAATGTCTGGAGGATGGTGCTCAATTCGTTCGTCTATATTATGCAAAACATACACATATATCACAACATGCATAAGTATAATTGTTCAATAATGCCCATGTAGGAAATGTTGCATATTCATGACAATCTCAGGTATCTTTCCATCCATTGCATCACAAAATCAATCTCATGTCAAAACTTGCCTAGGTATAATTTATACTTAGGTTTAAGCCTTACTAAAACCATTAAAATCACAATTTATTTCCCATTGGCTTACTTTCAGATTTTTTCACGACATTCTTTCGGGTCTACTGTTCACGTTAAATCAGAGAGTGCAATTGATATAATTTGGTCATACCCTCTTCTAGAAAAGTGTTCCTCAATCATACAAAATCTATCTCGGGACAATTGGCATGACTCTCCCTACAGATTTCGGATTAAGATTATCTTAGGACGATTTCAAAGAGGATCTTGAGAACTATAACTTTTGTGAAGACCTTGAAGACAAATCATATCGTCTGAAGGGTCAAAAACGAACCAGACAATAGCATCAGATGAATAGTGTACAGAAGAAAAAGTTTTGGTCACACATAAGCAGAAAGTAGACGAAGCAAAAAGCAGACGAAGTAGAAAGCAGGCGAAGCAGAAAACAGACGAAGTAGAAACTAGATGAAGTAGAAAGCAGACGAAGCACAAAATAGACGAAACAAAAAACAGACGAAATAGAAAACAGACGAAGCAGAAAGTAGGCGAAGCAGAAAGTAGATGAAGCAGAAAAGCGGATGAAGCAGAAAGCAGACGAAGCACAAAGCAGACGAAGCAGATGGTCAACTTAAGATGAAGCAGAAATCAACCTAAGACGATACATATGGTCAACTTAAGATGAAGCAGAAGTCAACTTAAGACAATATAGATGGTCAACTTAAGACGAAGCAGAATTCAACCTAAGATGATACAGATGGTCAACTTAAGACGAAGCAGAAGTCAATCTAAGACGTTACTTCTTCACAGGTGATATGATGTCATCACAAACGATACTATCTATACCCCTCAACTTAGAAACCCTTTTTCTTGAACATCACTAAGTCTTCATCAACTCTCGAATAAACACCTATCTATTCATACATGCTCAGTGAAGGAACAGAGCATATCACCCTTCCATATCTAACTCTCTACACTAATCCTATACATCATTTCATTGCTATTTGAACTCCAAGAACCATTTCAACAACACCTAATCACTAACAATCCATTAAAAACTAAATAACACCATATCCCCAATTTTCATTCCCTTAACACAATGTTCAAGAATATAAATATATGTAAATGCCATGATCATGCACTGACAATAAATTCATCAACTTTATTCAAAAATCCACAACTCTGACTATTTTATTCACTACTTACTTGTTGAAGACTCCAAAAGCTTCAACTATCTTCAAGCCCTAACTCCATACAAAATTAAGTAAACCATTGTGAACACTAACCAACTTCTGATTTTTCTTAAGGCAGAAGAAGCACTTAGCAGTAGAGGAAGTGTTGAGGGATATGAAAAAGCAAAATTAACTCTCAGAAGGAGTTTGATGGAAAACTCTGTGTGTGGAAAGAAATTTGGAGAAGATGGTAACAAGGAAAGAACAAACCCCTTTTTTAACTCTCGGATAACTCAAACATACATCTGATAAATAATAAAGGCAACTTAACACTTGTCACTTTTCCTAAGGTCTAATTCTAACTAAGTTTCTTTGAAACTAACTCCATTAATTCTATCTATACAATCCAACTATCTCCAAATCTTCTTTTGATTTCTTTTCCCCTATTTTCTAAAATTTTTCTCAGAAATTTATTCCTAAATTCACCAAAATTTACAAATCTCACAATTCTACTAACCAATAATATTTCCAACATTAATAAATTCTAAATTCGCTAAATTTCCAAAAATCCCAATTCGATTCAATTATACCCGAAATTATTCTTGAATGCATGTACAATTATTTTCATGTGCAAAACCTTCACTATTCACGTGTATTTGTATGCCATAATATGCATGAGCATTAAAAATGCATATCTAAACTCTTATTAATAAGTCATATTTACTATTCTAACCTCCCATAGTTGATAGGATGTTACAGTAACTTTGGATCAAGATATTTATCTTTCGACATTGGCTATCTTGGATGGATTCTTAACATATATTTTAGTCATTTACTTATTATTATTAGTTGTTCAATCCTCTCTTCTCCTTTCTACCATCAAATTGGTATATTGGAGTTCCAGTTTTGACGCGCATTGAACACACCAGAAAATAAATCATAACTTTATACAGCTAAGCTTGGAGTAGTGTTAAGAAAGGATCATATCCGCAGAGAGTGTGTGCCTAGCTTTTATAATGAATAAATCAGTGT
>JAOSBK010000206.1:7228536-7239282 GCA_027568895.1 Erythroxylum shatona | reverse complement strand
GTCGTAGAGGATGTCTTTCCCGAACCGTTAGAGTTTATGAAGTGATATCGGACTAGAAAGAGTCGAATTTGGGAAGATTATGTGGAAAGGGGATGTTAGGATGGGTTTAGGATCCTTTGGAGGGGTCTTGGAGGGTGAAAAATTTGTGTCACCCGAAGGTTACACGGCCTGCTCGTGTAAAATCACACGAGCCGTGTGTTTCTGGCGCAGGAGCACATTTCCACCCGAATGTTACACGGCCAGCCCGTGTAAAATTACACGTAACGTATCCAAAATGACAGAATATGATTTTGGTGTCTTCACAAAAGTTGTATATCTAGAAGTCTACTTTCTAATGGTTCAAGAACGAAGTCAATCCGATACCCGTAGTGAGAGTTATGACATTTGCGTCAAAGGATGTCCAATTCGAGTAAGGACATGAACATATTGGATTCGTTTGGCCATAACCTCTCCGTCCGACCTCCGATTGAGGTGATTCTTGAGGAGATTGATTCCTAAGACATATATCTATCTCCAAATGAAAATTAGGATCTTTTGGAGTTGATTTGAAAAAGTTTGAAGAAAAGAAATTGAGGGGTCGGTTGAGAGAGCATGATTGGGCCATGATCACACGTTGGATTTTTAAGCATAACTTGAGCTGTAGAGCTCCGATTGAGATGATTCTTTCTTCAAAGTAAACTAAAGAATTAAGGATACAATTTATTTAAAGAAGTCAAATTGAAATCCAGGTTTTAAGATTTCCAAATACTGTCCACAAATAGGAGAAATGAGTTCGAGTATGGTGATTAATTTATGTGGGCACATCATTGAACAAATTGTGACGAAAATGATTGGGAAGTTATGAGAAAAAAAATTGAGGATGGTTAAGGAAACTTCATTGGAGTACGCTTACGTCATATGGTTCCATGGAAGGGTTGGGTTCCGGAAACGGTGCTCAACACATAACTACAATCATATGAACATTTTCATTCACATTATACTCATGCATTTGGTACTTTGATATCATCAATTCATTCACTAAGTTATAACCTCTATTATCACTTCAAACATATCACACATTTAATCACTTAATATAAGCATCATTCTAGGTTCAATTCAAGCCCCATCCTAGCCTAAATTTAGACTAAATGGCCAGTGAATATCCACTAGGTGGACTTCCATGTCCGCTGAGTGGACCTTTACGGGTCTCTTATAGAAATGTTAAAATTTGATCTTTTAGATAACAAAATCTCTCTTTGGGATCTTCACAGAAGTTATAGAACTCGAAGTCCTCTTCGAAAGCATACTTAAATAACCTCAATCTGAGTTTTACAAAAAATGTTATGCCTCTTGCCCCAACATATATCCAATTACATCCTTAGTTTCTAGAATCTAACTCTTTACTTACAACATTCAACACCTTATGCTTAGTCTATCATTTCTAGATTAATGGTCATCATTTCCCCATTATTCTAATTCCATTTCAACTCAATATCATCCATAAACAATTATTTTCCGTGATTAATCATGAACACTAAAAACAGAACACACACACACACACATAAATAGATATATACACATTCATCATCCACTTTTTACACATATTCATCTTCATTTCCACCTTCATTTCACTTCTAACTATTACCTTAATTCATCTCATTTCAAGAGCATAACTCAACATCTTGGTTAACATAACTTTCACTTTCATTATACCCTTAATTCACAACTCATAATATCTATATAACAACTCATCACTCATGGTTTTCATACTCTCAAAACAGAACACAAACACAAGTATTCATCTATCAATTCACTACACCTAGTACTCAACTTCGAGTCAAATTTTGAAACTTGTAAAGGCAAAATTTAAATTCGATGTCCCCATGAAAAATGTAGCCATATGTCTCTAATTTAATACAAATAAAAAAATCATTCCATTTGGATATCTACAGATCAATTCATGACTAAAATACAGATGCATATCTAATGGAAATGTTACAGCTAACATTTTCCAGCACACTTTAAACACTATTATCACTTTGTCTCTAAACTTCTATCCTAGTTCTTTTCTTTTCAAGACACTGCACTTGACTTTTCTTTAAATTCAATACTCAATCCAATCCATTTCTAAAATAACCAATGATCCACATTTTTATACATCAAAAATAGAACATGAAAATATCCATTTACAACTCAAATTTTCTACACTTCTTTTTACCTCATTTTTGGTTTCATTCTAACTCTAAATCATTTCAACACCAAATCATACATTATTGTTCATAAATCATAGAAAAGCAAGATACAAACACATTCATTTCTTCATGGTCATTTTATCACCAACTATCATCATATGTGCTTCTATTTAGACAACCTAAGAAGAACAAAGTTTAACTTAATTTAGCTTCAATATCTTCAAACTCTTCAAGATCTCTCTTAACTCTAGCTTTCTTCTCTCACATGCGCATCATCATTCAAGGGTGTTAGGGTTGGGTCTTTAGTAAGAAATGAAGAAGACAACAAAACAATAGTAGGAAATGTAAGGTGGAAGTAAGTTTCAATGTTGATGGGTGAGAAGTGAGTGTTGTAGATGAAGAAGATGAAAAGAGAAAATTACAAGAGGTGAGAGCAATTGAATAAAGTGAAAGACAATTAAAAATGAGATGATCTTTTACTTTGAACAATTTCGTGGGTTATGACGTGAGGTGTGGCAAGTTATCACTTGCCACGTGTTACTTTCTTATAGTCTCTCCTTGGTATTTTATTTAACTAGTTCATTTATTTCCGATTTCTACTCCAATTATCTCCCAATTTTTAATGACATATGTCATTAAATCTTAATGTCATTCATAAAAATTTTCACTGTCATTTGAATCTTATTTCTACTACTATTCATCAATTGTTCTGCCACTTGATATTTATCTAGTTAAAAAATACTCATAAATTGCAGAAAATTCTCATATTTCACCAAAAATTCTAATTAACTACTTATACACTCCAACTCAATTTTTAAGACACATAATTCATAATTCACATTATAATCGCATTAAAACAATTATTTATACTTAGAAAAATGTCAAATGAGTGTATAAACTATTCATTGTAATATGTACAATAGTCAAATTCACGTATGTTATGCATGAGTATGAAATGAAATTTTTTAATCTCTCGTTGCTATTTCTCATTTACAAAAATCTAAGGTTTCAACCCTTAATATGGAAGCAGAATGTTACATGGATTGTGCAAAAGGATTGTTCGAGATGGCTAATAAAAGGCTTAATACGACACTTGTCAATTCAATCAGCAAGGATGCAGTGACATATGACAATAACATTAAGGTGACATATGACAATAACATTAAGTAACACAATTAGAAAGAGGAACGTTATATTCTGAAAATAGGAGCACTTCTTCAATGTTATGAAAAATTAGTTGGATGACATATCAATAACACATTCGTCTTCTAAAACTATGTTTTCCTTGGTCTTGGTGGAGTTCTATATATATATATATATATATAGAATTAGTAGAAATAACAACTTCCTCGTAATTTGTCTTCTAAAACTATGTTTTCCTTGGTCTTGGTGGAGTTCTATATATCTATATATATATATAGAATTAGTAGAAATAACAACTTCCTCGTAATTTGGTGGAGTTAATGGTAACAGTTGTAGTTGGCTTTCATGATCCCTAAAGTTTTTGTAAGTTTATATAAAAACATCATTTGCAATTCATTTGTCATATTAAATGCATTCAATTACGTGTTAAAGAAAATTCAAAGCTTTATAAAAAAGTTATTTGTTGAGAGATTTAAATAGGAGAATCTTAACTTTAAGTTAAAAATAATTATGAATTCTTATATTAATTACTTTGTGAATATCAGTAAATATTGACTCTACCGTATCTCTCTCTTGTTCATTTTATTTGATTAAGTTACCTTATACACTCATAATAAAATACTTAAATGTGAGTGACATGGTATATATTATTTGATTAAGTTACGTTATTGGTCGACAAACATGAAAATTGTTGAGTTAGATTTTGAACTTAAGTTTCTCTATCATACAAAGACTTCAACGTTCTTATTTAATTTCATTATGCCTCGAAAAGTTCTCGTCAACGTAATACAAGTGTCTTAGCTGCAATAACAAGTTTTTGTTATCTATTTTTAAATTTGCATTTTTATGCAATATAAATAAAAGCAAAATTGTCAAAAATAACTAAATGATTGTTATTATTTGTTTAAAGGAATTCAATAATTATTTTGCAAGATTATTTTCTATGTTATCCAAAGTTACATTAAATTTATTTACTTAAAATGAAGAATAAATTATTTCAAATATAATAACCTTTTTAACAATTTATCAAATATATCTCAAATTTTAATTTTGTAAGATTACATTCACCACCTATAAAAATGTGTATTTATATTTTTTAGTGTAACACTATAAATGATAAAATTTAATACTATTCAAATGAATTTAACCATTTAAGATATCCTACAAAATTCGATAAAATTTGAGTCTCTTTTTCGAATTTCACTATTTTTTGAAGCTTTAGGCTTTAAAAATTTATAAAAATAAAATATTAGTTTTCAAATTTTTTCTGATGATGTATTAAATTATTATTAACACTTGTATAACTTTTAGGTTAAAATTCAAAATATTAATTTTTTAGAGAAAAAATTCAACGCAATTAAGTTGTCTTTACTAACTTAAAATATATATATATATATATACTGCATTCATAATTTAGAATATTTAATATATAATAAAATTAGTTTTTGTAAAAAATTGTTTTTTAATATTTTGTCCAAGTAATTCCATACAACATATCGCATAATTTTGTTTTGCATCTTAAAGTTGCTTTTACAATCAGAACATACGAAATTGTAATAATTTACAATATTTATAAAATTAAAATTTTTGTAAAAGCATCTAAATAGAGTAAAGAATTAAAATTTTAATAATGCATACAAGCGAAGGTTATCATTAAATTTAAGATAAAAGACATAATTTTTTAGATTAATTGATTTGAAAAATATTTCTTAATATTTAAAATTATAAAAAATCTCATAATTTTCAATATTCTAAAAAAATATTTTTCTTATACATTCGTTACAAAAAAAAAAACACACTTTATATGAACAATATATATGAAGTAATCAATAGTGCTAATATGTTGATTCAACCTATGAGATCTGACCTGAATTAATTAAAAATAATTACTTTATTGATTTAGTTGGAAGGATGAGGTTTAATGAATTGGGGTTAAGTAGACTGAATGGATTCGGGTTAAATTTAAAATCTAAATTAAATTGTCATCTTCATATATTATTTATATCACATGCATTTATAATTATTTTTTAAAGATAAATTCAAAAAAAATATTTTTTTAAATTGAAAATTATAAAGAAATTTTTTTAACAATTATAAAAAATTAGAAATATTTTAAAATATATTAAACCTTAATAGATGTAATCTCAATTAGACTTCTATTCCCCGTAGCCTTCCATAAAATAAGGTAGAAAGTAACTATTATAGAAGGGAGGAGACGACAAGTCGTAAATTGACGGAGCCCTGAACGACGAATGATTTCTTTGTACAGCAAATGATTGCCAAGGGCGGGTCTTCTACAAAATCTCCCTCCCCCCCAATTGATTAGGGTTTTAGAAGGGGGGTTTTTATCTTACAATCCCCAAATGCCAACACAAATCCATCCCCACAAGCTCAAAAATTGACAAGAAGCTGAGACCTAAAAATGGCATTTTCAATTTTCTCAACTCCACAACAGCAGCAGACCCAGTCCCCATTTAGCTTTCAGTCGCAGTCTCAGCCATTTCAACAAAGCAGCCCGCTCTTTTCACAACCCCAATTAACGCAACAATTGAACTTCCAACAACAGCAACAACAACAACTGGCTCAACAACAACAACAACAGCAGCAACAGCAACAGTTGTATCTTTTCACCAATGACAGGACTCCTGCAAGTTACAGCACCAAGTGGGCTGATCTTCACCCTGATTCCCAGAAATTTCTGCTCCAGATCGAGTATGTTTTACTGGGTTTTCTTGGTGTTTCAATTTTGTGGTTAGTGGAAGTCGTTTCTTTCTGGAGAGAATGTCACCAGATGAAAAGGGTAGTAAATATAATGGCAAAATTTCCCATCTTATTGCATGATAGAAACTTGATCTATTGTATTTTAAAACATATCTTGAGGTAGATAAGCGCTTAAAGTTCAAGACTTTATTTTGTTTGTTCTGTTACTTGCAACTTGGTTCAAAATTTATTTTCTTTGCCTTGGGGATTTCCAATTTTTTGATCAATGGGGGTGACAATTTTGAGAGGCATGGTAGGGTTTTCTTTTCGGAGTTATCCATTTTAGGTTTTAAGAGTTGGTTTTGGTTGTAAGCACAACTATTGTGGTTTTTAGTTATTCTATTGGCTTTGGTTTACAGGGAGCGGATATTGGAGTATAGGGACGAAAGCCAGAGGTTGGACCAGTGTAGTCGGCTTTACGATTCTTCCATTTCCAATGAAGGGTTTGAACTTGATGCAAGCCATATTGTTCAGGTTTCTTTTATTGATTCTGTTATCTGAGGTTACTCATCACTGTTTTGTATAGTAAAGCAAAACAATGATTTATTCCGTATCTGCAAATTGAGTTATCTATTTGTCCGTGATTTATTTCCTTGCATTTGTTGTAATTTGAGTGACATTGTAGGCATTAAGTATCACTTGTCTTGGCCCAAAATATACCTACTGAACTTACCATCTTATTTTTTTTTTCATATAAATTCTTAGGAGAAGAAACTTTTACGTATGGGTACGTAAATTTCAGTAAGAAAAGTCATGTGGTTAGGTGATGCCAAGCACCAATGTCAAACTTTATCTTTTGCTTTTTTTTCTTTGGCAGAAAAAGTAGATAATACTATCTTGCTGTTATAATCGAAGTCTAGGATACTTCTCTGCAATATCTCTATTTTTTCATGAATGCGTGGGCCATTCCAAGATACTGGAAATGTTTATGGCTAACCAGGAGAGGTTCTTTGATGTTTTGATCTTTCTTTATGTTAATGAACTTTTAAACTTTCACAGGAACTTGGGGGCATCAGTACTGCCATGGAGAGGCAGAAAGCTTTACTACAAGAGCTTATGACCAATGTCAAGGACATGCTACGGAACACTGAAATTGCTGTTCGATCTTTCATGATGCTAGGCCCTAGATTCATTCATCCAAATGCAGGAGGTACTTCAAATGCCACTGCACCATCCCAATCTGCTGGGGCAACATTTGCACAAGGTTCTACTGTTCAACCAGCATCAACCCCTATAATGCCTGTGTTTGATTTCTACAGTGGGCTGCCGAAGAAACCATCACCATTTATGCAACAAACAGTTGTCAGGTTTGAGAAGTATTTGGGTGAATGTCGCCAATGGATTGAAGAGTTAGAGCAACTGCTCTTAGATACAGACATGAATTCTTCATATCCTGGTTCCTCGATATTGCTGTCTCTTCCTAAAGTCATGTCAAATGTGCATGACTTTTTTGTCCATGTGGCTGCCAAGGTAGAGAAGAATAATAGTCTTAACTCATAACCTGTTAAAAAGTTCTGTCATTGCAGTTGCATAGCTACAATTTTGTTTTTGCCGTTGTGCACAATTAAGTGACCTGAGTTATCCCAGAATTTCAGTAACGTTTCTGTTGTTGAGACTGGGTACTTTTGGTTAAGTATGCCTGTTCAGCATGTTTTAACATTGTGAACTAACCTCATATGCTTTTAGTAGCTAGGCCAAATTTAGAATACTTCTATCAATACATGTCTTGAAGCTCTCTTTCATGTTTTTTCTGAGTTATTCATATCTGGGTAACTATGGAGTTCCCTTAATAAATAAGCTGGAATTTATATGTTCAAAAGGATTAAAAAAAAATGTTTCATTTTTTATTATTGCTTTGTATTTCCTAGGTGGAAAGTATTCATCAGTACATTCAATCAATGAAAATGGCCTATCTTGCTGATCAACGCCGTCGAGGTGATGGAAATGATCCGTTCCTTGAGGCTGACCGACGCGAAACAGCAAAACAAGAAGCAGCTGCTAAGCGAGTGCATCCAACTCTGCACTTGCCTGCAGGTTCACAGCCATCAACGCAGGTTCTGGAATTGATTGCAAACTCAGCCATTCCTGGGGCATCAGCCACAGCAGTAGCACAAACTGCACCAACAGCAGCAGCTGCTTCGGGAAGTGGGTTTTCTCTTTTCAACACACCTTCTTCTTCTGCATTTTTGTCCATGCCTTCATCCTCTCTGTTTGCTACACCATCGAGCTCTGCTCCTGTTACCTCTTTGTTTGGATCATCTGGTGCTTCCCCACAGACTTCACTTTTAGGTTCTTCACAATTGTCATTGTTTGGTTCTGCTTCAACACCTTCTTTGTTTGGTACTGGAGCTCCATCTTTTGGTACAACTGCTGCTGGAGGCTCCCTCTTTTCAACACCATTTGCTTCAGGTACCTTCCTGTTTGGTTTGTTTTCTACTGACTTTTTCCTTGCCTATATACAGTAAAGTTTCAATTAAGTTCTCGTGTACTAGAGCCTACATATTCTTGTTTCCGCCTCATTTTTTCTAAGATTTTTCACCTGAAGGATCTTCACTGCATTAGTCAGTTACATGCATTTTGCCTTTTCAATTTCAATTATATGGATGAATATTCTGCGTGAAATTGTGTTCATGAATCAATATGAATTTACATTTTGATAAAGTAGATGCATTTAACCTCGTAAAAGGGCTATGAAATGTTGATGAATGTTTTCTTTCTTTCTAAAATGGCTACTAGCATGAAGCTCTAACCATAGTGCTGTTTGCTGACCAGTTTGAGGTATTTTATCTCTTCATTTTTTTAATATGTTCCTCTTTGTCTGCAGGAGCTGCAACTGGGTCTGGTTCAAGCTTTGGGACCATCTCTGTGAGTAATCTGCCTTACAGCTTTTTAAGTTTCCCTATTCTGAACAGTATAATTATAATGTTATGAATCTTCTGTCAAGTTTCTTTTCATTGGCGAGATTCCTTAACTGTGCGAAAAGATTCAGTCATTTAAAAGTCTTCCTTGTAAATGGAACTATAAGAAATTTCCAATATCTTTCTAAATATTAGCCGACCTTATTTACTGCCACGTGCTTTAGACACATTATGTGAATCTGCTGATTTTCATCTCTTCTATGCCCAACAGAAAGCATCAAGGCCGAAATCTCGAACTGCCCGACGTTAAACTTAACTGGTTGAAATCAAATATCAAGTTCTTGTCTGCTCACCGTCTTGTGCATCCACAAGCATGTTATGAAGATTGATTTCACTAAACAGCTTGTTTGCTCTCAAAATTTCTTCACTGAGGCCTTTATCTGCTCCAGTGTTGTGAAATTGTCCACAGATTCTCAAGTCGCAGAAGATTAGTACCAAGTTCCTTGTCATACGGGAAATCCTACTTCTTTTGTACTTTGAATATGAGGAAGATGCTTCTAGATCTGTGCTCTTGTAACATGTACATTTGGATATGGTTAATTAAGAAACTGTGGGCACCCGTTTGGGTTAAAATGTGTTAAATAAGTTGCATTTAGCAGCCTGAGTTAGAACTTGTCATGATTGCTGATCAGCTTTCAGAAAGTGAAGTCGAACTAATGTCTGGGGACAATGGTTGGGATGTTTTGTTGAGACATGCTATTGTTTCCCATTTTTCCCTTATAAAGCATTACAGGAGCTTTTTATCCACCATGTTAAAGAGTTTTGTAGTCTGAAACTTGGTTAGCCTTTTTATTAGTTTTGAGAGAACTGTTTCAATATTCAGTGAAGCACCAAAGATTTTGCCATTGGATCACCCTTCGCTTGGAGGATCAGCTACCAAGCGGAGGGTGTGTAAATGCAGCTGTCTTTATAATAGGGCGATGTCTTTGCTTAATAACGATCAAGCTCGGAGAAAACCTTAGAATGACTGAAAACTGGAGTTTTGTTGGATAAACAGTTGGGAAAGATTGCTGATAATGCATGTATTTCTTTCTTGGCTCGAATAGTCCAGGGTCTTGGCTTGACTCTCTTTCCAACATCAAATCTCTTTTATCCTTGCAGCGTCATCCCGTCTCTTTACAGCAGCATAGAGATTTGATAAGCAAAGAACGAGTTGCACCATCTCGTGGATCTGGTCAAAATTCTTGTGTTACCAAACGAGCTAAGCATGATCCTACAAAGAACTAAATGGTATTAATTATAACATTATTGCTTTATCAATTAATACGATGCGAGAGTAGTGCTTAGGCCCTGAAACGGAGCTAGCACTTTCGTTATGGACTTATGGCTGATGGTGAAGACAATTAAATGTCGCGTGGTTTGGCTTTTCACAACTTCATCTGATAGCCCCGAAGAGTGCCATTGCCTCCTCTGCCTTTCTATGTTGAATATGCTCGTTGGTTAGGTCGGTTGTGTTAGGCCCAGACTCATCCACGCGTCCATAACACGTCCACAGCCCATTCACAGGTGTTAGTCTCCCATGCAAATGTAAAGAACTGCGTAAAGACCTAAATTTAGCGTCCATGCCATATATAAGGTATTATTTTACCATTAAACGGGTACGAGATTACAACCCTAGTTTTTTCTCTGTTCTCAGCGACTAAAGCTTCCTCAAAAAGACTAACTTGAGCGTCGGAAGGGCCTTCCGGGAACCAACCCCTGGCGTGCCTTTATTTGTTTTGCAGATATTCAGCAGCCAAGGTCACACTGAATTA
>JAOSBK010000206.1:7204956-7220378 GCA_027568895.1 Erythroxylum shatona | reverse complement strand
ATACAATATCTCATATTGTATTTTACTCCTTACATAAATCCATACACTTATGAATTTAATTGTGAAGGAATTCACTAAAGAATCTCATTCCCTAAAATAACCGAAAATTTAAAACTTACCACAACGATCTCATCGATGTGCTTCAGCATTCTCAATGCTTAATTTCTACTTAGATTTAAACAGTTTGAACTTTTCAAAATTTTAAATCATCATTTTATTTAATACATATGACTATATCACATAAAGTCATTAGTAATATAATAAAATATAATATTATCCCTTTATGAATTGTTATTCCATCCAATACATCACATGTATAAAATTTAACAATTCAATACCATCATCATCCTTTCCTTTCACCAAAGGTTGATTTGGTTATTCTTTAACTTTTCAAGTTTCAAAGGTTCCATACGATTCATAATCAAAAGGATACATATATCCTAGTATGTAACTTTATGATTCTCGTTATGTTAATTTAGCCAATATGGCATAAAAGGATTGTTTCGGTTATCTAACCTTTTTTTTTTCTTGTATTCTCGTTATGTTGATTGTTATGTTTAAAACCAAGAGGAATTCGAAGGGTAATGTAGAGAGATATAAGGATCCTCTAGTTGCCAAGGGCTTTACACAAAAAGAAGGCATTGCTTATAATGAGACTTTCTCTCCAGTTTCATAGAAAGACTCTTTTAGAACTATACTGGCACTTGTGGCACATTTCGACCTTGAGTTGCATCAAATGGATGTAAAGATTGAGACATTGATGAGACAATTTATATGGTGCAACCAGAAAATTTTGTGTCAGGAGACTTAAATCAAATGGTTTGCAAATTGAAGAAATCCATCTATGGGCTCAAGCAAGCTTCTTATCAACGGTATTCCAAATTTCATCAAGTTGCTCTTTCGTTTGGTTTTGAAATAATTGAAGTTGATGATTGTATATACCATAAGTTTAGTGAGAGCAAGTATATTTTTCTGGTTTTATATGTGATGACATACAACTTGCCAGCAATGATATAAGCTTATCGCACGAAACCAAGAGCTTTCTGACAAAGAAATTTAAAATGAAAGATCTTGATGACGTCTCTTTTGCATTAGGGATACAAATACATCGAGATCACCCTCGAGTTATACTTGGGTTATCACAAAAGAACTATATCGAGAAAATTCTTAAGAGGTTTGACATGCAGGATTGTAAACCAGGTGACACCCTTGTTGCTAAAGGAGACAAGCCAATGCCATAAGAATGAGTTTGAAACTAAAGAAATGTAGAAGATTCCTTATGCTTCAATAGTAGGGAGTCTAATGTATACTCAAGTATGTATGTGGCCAGATATTGCATATATTGTTGGAATGCTGGGCAGAAACTTAAGCAATCCTGGAATGGATCATTGGAGAGCAACCAAATGAGTTATGCGATACTTGTAGAGAACAAAAGATTACATGCTCACATACAGGATGTCAGATCAACTAGAGATCATTGGATATTCTGATTCTGATTTTTCTACATGCCAAGATATCCATATCAGGCTATATTTATCTGCTAGCTGGAGGAGCTATTTCTTATAAGAGTGCTAAGTAGACACTCATAGCTTCTTCCACTATGGCAGCAAAGTTTATAGTATGTTATAAGGCATCCAATCATGGAATATGGCTGTGGAAATTTGTCACTGGGCTAGGCATTGTAGATGATATTGAAAGACTATTAAAGTTATTTTATGACAATAAGTCAACACTGCTATACTTCAACAATAACAGGAGCTCAATGAAGTCAAAGCATATTAACCTCAAGTTCCTAATTGTCAAAGAAAGAGTTTAAGATGGTCAAATGTCTATTCAACATATTGGGACAAACTTCATGGTTGCGGATTCGCTCACTAAAGGATTACCACCCAAGGTCTTCCATCAGCATGTCACTCATATGGGTGTTGTATCTATTAAAGATATGTCATTTTAGTAGGAGTTTGTTATTTTGATTGATTTTTAGTTATAGACACTTTTATGATTTATTTGAATTTTAAAGTTTTGTTGATCTTAATAAGGATTAAGGAATTTGGACCAGTTAGAAGTAGGCATGTTAAAATCACATTACATGTAATTTCCATGCTACACATCCATGCTTGATCTATGTTGTTCAATTATATTGGCATAAGTGACCATTGATGAGTTTAGTTATGATATGTGCATAATGAAAACGACTTTGATTCTATGTTATTATAATTGACGAACGAGATTGATTAAAAATGTATTTGCTAGTGATAGTAGATTTTGAGCTCATAAGATTATGTCATAATATACAATTAAAGGAATTATATATATATATATGACCCAAGTGGGAGATCGTTGGATTTAATCCAACGTGTGGATACATATATGTATGAATTAATTATATATTATAAGCTATCATAAGGTTAAGCTCGGTTAAAGTAATCTACAAAGATTAAAGGCTTCAGGCTATATAACATCTAATAAAGTATGAGCTTTAATATGTAGAGACCCAATAATCTGATTTCTATTTTATGATGGGCCAAAATAGAAACAAAACGAATTATATAAAGAATTAGGGTTATGATCCCCAAGTCAGATGAACAATTATTTTTTCTGATATCCCGTCAGTCAGAGAAGAGACGATTTTTGAGAGAAAACAGACATACATGTTGACTTGGAAGATGGATAACCACAAGACTCAATAATCACGTTGTTCTCGTGAATCCAGGTGTGCTTTTGCAATATTTAAGTACTCTTGATGATTTGACATGATTGTTTTTATGATTGGTGTCAGTTTTCACCATAAAGAATTAAATTCTATCAATAAATTTTCTGGTCTTATTTTAAGTTCTTTAATTGTGTTATATTTTTATTATATAGCAATTTTATAACTTAAACCTTTAAACAACTTTTCTTATTAGTTTAAATTTCGATTTTAAAACAACATAAGAGTTGTCTTTACGTGTGCAACGTACCATATAAAGGAGAGAAACAAGTGTGTTATGGCATGTCCCTTCTCGCGCTTTCTGTTCTCTCCTCTTTTGTCACTGATATCGTCTCATTTTCCTGATAGAAAAACAGAAGGCATGGAGGATTTTGTGGAATGTCAGAATAAGCATTTTGTTCTAATACATGGAGCGTGTCATGGGGCTTGGTGTTGGTACAAGGTGAAACCCCTGCTGGAGTCCTTCGGCCACCGTGTCTCGGTGATGGACCTAGCTGGTGCAGGCATCAATCCGAAGTCCATAGAAGAGGTTTACTCAATTTTAGAGTACACTCAACCTTTGCTAGATTTCCTGAACGCATCAGTGCAACCAAATGAAAAGGTTATACTAGTTGGCCACAGCTTAGGAGGCATGAATCTGTCCCTTGCTATGGAGAAATTCCCAGAGAAGATTGAAGTGGCTGTCTTCATCACAGCGCTCATGCCAGACACCAAAAATCGGCCTTCATATGTCGTAGAAAAGGTACTGCTGTTCTTCTTTCTTGTGATTGGTACATTATGCATGACATAACCATCTGATCCAGAAAACAAATATAGGATTTTGATTGCACCTTGTACCAAAGAAGTTTTGTTTATTGCTATTCGGGTCACTATTAATCACATCATACTCATAATAGATAGAGCTAGATTTAATGGAAGGATGTCAAAGTTTTGACTTTTTATTACTCACACGGATGCTTTATTGCTTTTGTCTATCACCCCCTTTGAAGTGGGTTCAAATTCAAAATTATCCTAGTAAGGGCATGATTTGAAGCTTTCAGTTCTAGTCAGTCATACGAATCGTAGAGCAGCCTTCAACAATGACTGCACTAACGAAATTCTTATTATTGTCATAAAGTACGTTGGAAGCGTCCCAGAAGACGGCTGGTTGGACAACAAGTTTTCGCCGTATGGCAACCCTGAACTGCAACTGGAGTCAATACTATTTGGGCCCGAGTTCTTATCATTAAAGCTTTATCAACTCAGCCCTGTCGAGGTTGGTAATTTCTGGAACCCCTGCTTAATCTGAGCAACATATCTTAGTGATAAAACTATCCAACGTTCGAAGATATTTTATTTATTCTTTTTCAATTTTATTTAAAAGAAAAATTATAAATTTATATTTTTGATGAACTTATTCAAATTCATTTAAACTAAATTTGAGTTAGAATCTGGTTAAAAAGTTTAAAATTAATCACATGCTCAAAATCCCGGAGTCTCTAAATAAAATCTCAATTAACTCTGGCCATACCATTCGTAAACGTCATGTTCCTAAACAACATGTTCTTTGTAGGATCTTGAATTGGCAAAGTCACTGGTGAGGCCAAGCTCGTTGTTTGTGCACGATTTGTCCAAGTCAAAGAAATTTACTAAGGATGGATACGGGTCGGTTAAGCGGGTTTTCGTAGTGTGCTCCCAAGATAAAACGGTAACACCAGAGTTCCAGCGTTGGATGATAGTGAATAGTCCGGTTCTTGAGGTTATGGAGATAAAAGACACTGATCATATGGCTATGCTCTGCAAGCCCCGAGAGGTCACACGCTGCCTCTTGGAGATAGCAAGAAAATATGCTCGGTAATTAATGCTACTTAATGCCTAAAATGAAGGGAAATTGCTGTGATAAATAAATAATATTATAGGTACGAAGCAGCGAGTATGTGGGGCAATAATTAATATTTCTTAATATTAATTGTAGTGTTATCAAGAATAATTATGTATGTGTTGATGTAACTGACACCATAAAATTAATTTGCAGCTTTGGCTCTTAATAAATTTCAAAGTGGAGTGTGATTATCTTGAATTTAAAGAGTTTATGGTAGAAAAATACACGATCATCATACACGACCATGTATATCTTGAATACGGGTATGTATAGATCCGTATATATCTTCTTCCTTCACTTCTGTCTTTATAGGGTTCTAGAGACTTACATAATTGATCCGCAAAGTTGATAAATGATTAATTGACTATATTATATACTCATTTTTAGTATATGTTTTGCTTGGTATGTAAGAATCTTATGGTATTTGTAGTACTTATTCTACTTCAGGTGTGTTTTTAAGAGATAATTGCCTTCGTAGACTAAAAGGAGAAAAATTTAGATGAAATCGTAGCATAAAGTGGAAGAATTGAAGCAACCTTGGACTTACAAGGTCATGTCGAATGACCCTGTAACTCTCTGTAAATGTGTGAAGCTTCAAAGATGTTGCTTATACTTGTGTGAATATACATGGTCATATATGTTGACATACATGGCCATGTTTATGCTCGTATAAGCTTTTATGATAATGTAAAGTCATGATTGAGAGATTTTTGGAGATATACGATCACCCACTCAAATGTGTAAGTGACCGTGTATATTCCAAAAAAACCTAATTTTTACTATAAAAGGATATTGTGAAGGCTATACAGGCATATTTCAAAGTCAATGGAGACATGAAAAGAAGAAATAAAACATAAAAAAGAAGGATAGTACAACATAAATAAGAAGATCAAAAGTGTAAACATCATCAAGATCAACTCTATCTTTCTAAATTTTCTAGATCAAAGCTTAAAGTTGATTTCAATCTATTCTTTTTTTATATTTAATTGCCTATATGTCAAATCTGAATAGTTATGTTTTAAACATGATTATAGATTATTAAATCTATATTAGGGTTCTATTCTTGAATTGTTTTCTATAACTTTTACCTTGTTAAATTTAATATATTACAACTTTGTGATATTTATTATGCTCATACTTGGTTTGAAGGAAGAGATTGAATCAAGTTATTTGTGTTAAGTTGAGTAACGAGAGTTGATACCTTAATAGAATTACAAATATCAAGTAATTTGCTAAGAATTCCATATTATATGATAGGTCAAAGCATTTGCTAAAAGAGAAATTTGATGCATATTGCTTAATTGTCCAGATAGTGGTCTCCTCCATATATTTGACTTAATACCTCTTAGAACACAACCAAAAACAAACAATTATCATACACTCAATTATTGTCAGAATTTGATCCAACATACCACAAAAACACAAAACCTTCCCAATCAGAAACATGACAGATGCAAATCTCCTAACCTTGCCATTCAATCAAATTACAAAATTTTTTACTATACCACTAAACTCTACAAATTATCTAGCATAAAGAAACCAAATCAAAGTCATTCTTATTACCTCATACCTTCTTGGTTACATAGATGGAACTACTACACCTTGGGAAGACCCTCACTCCATAGTCTATATAAAATGGCAAAAAATTGACCAGTTGTTTTATTGCTTCCTCACTGACTCCCTCTTTAGCTCCACCCCAAGGCTTGCCCTCAACCACATTATAGCTCGCAACCACTAGGTTAGACTTGAAACCCGTTTTACGCTCTAGTCTACATCACAATGGTCACTCTTTTGTTAAAAACTTCACACCCTTTAAAAAGTTTCCAGATCTTTCGTCAAATATCTCAATGACATCTTTACCACTGCTGAAGAAGTTGCCACGATTGAAGACACCATCTTCGATGTTGATCTCGTCCTCTTCACCATTGTCACCTTTGTGAAACTTAGAGCAAAGCTTCTCCTGTATGAATAACGGTTGTTTTCCTTCCACGCCTAACCTCTGTTGGACTTTTTATTTGTCGTCTTCTCCAGCACTCACCTTGGTGATAGTTCCTCCGGTAGAAGTAGTGGCAGATCCAGATGCGGACGACACTTCTCTCATGCATCCTCACCTGAAGTTCTTAAATTAGTCGACTTCTGCCACATGTTGACTTTTGGCAACAATTTAAAAATTAGTCGGCCAAAGCCGCAGTTTTGGCTACATTAAAGAAAATCATCGCTAAAGTAGTTAATTTGGCGACAATTTTTCAGAGTTGTAGCTAAAAAAGCCTAATTTTGCGATAGTTTACTTATGTCTTCACTAAAGGTTGAGCATTTGGCGACAAGAATATAAAACGTCCAAAATATTCAAACTTTGGCAATGAAATATGTAATTTGTCACCAAATGTAAACTTTTAGCGACTAAACTTTGAATCGTTGCGAAAAGTCTATATCAAAGAATTATATATTAATAATGTTAATTTAATAATTTTTAATGGTAAGTATGCTTAATAATCCTAAGGTTAATTATGATTGACATTTATATATGATTATTCGTATTTTGACTTATGTTTTCTTTATAAATTTGTTTAAATATATAGTTAATGCATTAAAACTCTATAAATTATCCTTTTGGACATAAAAAGATAAACATACCTAAAGTTTTACATATTAGTAAGATAAAACATAATAAATTTAAGTTGACTACTATTCTTAATCATTAATATTTATTAACAATAAAATAATAATACATAAAAATATTAAAAATTGTAAGCAATATAAGATAATGATGTATGTAGGTAAGTAGTACAAGATTTTAATTAGAAGTCTAATAATTCTTACAGACATACAACAATAACATAAACATTTAGTATGAATCTCGTTGATACTTAGGGTTTGGGGAAGTCTAATAGTACGTAGCCTTATCCCTAACTAGTAGAGATATTGTTTTCAAAGTTCATACAAACATAACAATAAATAAAGTTTCAGGCTTATTCCATCAAAAAGAAAATGAAATAATTATTTTTTTTGGATTACAAGTGACATGAGAGTCCGTAAAGGTAAATGAATTTGCTATGTCTGGATTTCCAAGAAGGGTCCTTGCATGTTCGAAGGCATTAACTGAAAATGTCAAAGATCTTCCCTTAGGTGTTAGGTTATTGACACCTTTTTTCAATAACTTTTTGGCAATAGGTAAACTTGCAGATGATACAATGAACGAATCCTTAGATGCAGTATGGATTATTGCATGAGATGAGCTACCAGTACGATGCGTTTCACCTAAGACACAATTAGTATAGAATTTAATTAGCTAGTTAAGTCAAACCATATAACAAAGCCAAATTTGAACAATTGCATACCTGATTGAATAGGCGTAGTAATTGGAATCGACAATTGTTAAAAAACAACCAATTTCCCTAATCCTATACCAACCATTAGGACATTGCCATCGTTTCCATTTTCATCTATGTTCTCTTGAAGATTAGAGTAAGCTTTATACAAGACATAGTATATACAATCAAGCGTTCATATGATAGCTTACTATGATGCAAATAAGATACAAATAATTAAGGAAAAGAGGTAATGCAGATGATACTAAAAACCTTGAAGAAGAAGATCGGCCATAGAAGGCAAGCGGTGATTAGTGTATGATGTTGCATTGATTTGTTCTACACTAAGTAGAATTTTCCAATATTCCTCCCAGTGGAGTTCATTTCTACTATCAGAAACCAGTTGCCACGTCGACATTCCTTGTTGAATTGATGTTAACAATTTAATTATAAAAAGTCAATTTATCATAAAAATTACTATGTTTAATAAAATTCGTTTGGTAATCAAATCCCACAAATTCTAGACATAGAATGAATTGATGTAAAAGACACTTTCTACATTCCATGTCAATGTGATATGTTATGCTAGATTGTAGATAATAAGTCAAAGTACTAAATTTTAGTAGTGGTATAGGTTTTTCATGTTAATAACCTAGTAGAAAACGGCGTTGTTTATTGTTAAGATAAATGACATCATTTTCAATTAATTCAGCAGAAATTAACCATCTGGTGAGGATTCAAAAACCCCTCGCCAAATGGTTTGCCATTACCATTTGGCTAACATAATTATATATAATATATAAATTATATGTTGACAAAGAAAACACACGTAAGAGGGAGGCGAATTGTTTGTAAAAAAATTTGCAAGGTATATTAAATCTTTAAAATCCTTATTAAACAAAATGGGTTGATAAATGAAAAGGTCCTATTAAACATCGAAAGGAACCTGTTAACATTTTAAAAGAAAGGATCTTGTTAGTTATTTAAAATACAAAAGAAGTCTATTAATCGAAAGGATCCTATTCGTGCTAAAAATGAAAGGGGTCTGTTAATCGATAGGAGCCTGCTAGAACTCAAATAAAAATAAGCATGTTAATTGATAGGAACCTATTGACGTTTAAAGTGAAAAGAACCTCTTGCTTTATAGAAATAGAAGGAGCCTACTGAAAACCTAAAAGAGCCTCTTGAAAACATAATTTTATAATGTGAAAATTTAAAAGTTAGGAAGAAAGAAAGAATGAGATAGTAGATTTATACTAGTTCGGCTAACAACCAAGCCTATGTCTAGTCCCAACTATTCAACTTGAGTATTTCACTATAAGAATCCACGTATTAAATTTGACGAGCCTCTCCAAGCTCAAAAGTCCATATTTTTCAAGGTTCTCCAACCTTCCATAATCAAAGTGTGTAACAAACTTCTAAAAGCTCACAGAAAAATAAAATGTAAAATAAAAATAAGTTCTCAAATAAAAATATCTCTCTTGATAGAGTGATTTCACTTTTTAAGACACAATAAAAATGATATGACTCTTAAGAATATAGATGTTTCGGAAGCCTGTGTATGTTCGTTACTTTACAAGTGTTGCTCTTCTTTAAATAGTCAATTTCTTCAACTAGCCGTTGCGTCATCTTAATTCTGAGTTCAATGGATATTCAATATCATCTCTGTTGGAATACAAAGTTTCGGAGCTAATTGTTCGGAAAGGTAAGATCCTCCCAGATGTTAATAAGGAAAGTTTACTAAGAAGGTTCCTGCAAGAAAGAAACTTTTCTATGATTTTATTTCCTTAAAAAATATTGGTATTTATACAAGAAAATAAATCTAATTTGAAATTTGAAATATTATATAGTTATCATCAAAATCGTTAAATATAAACCTTGAGCTAACAATCTCCCCCCTTTGATGATGACAAGTAATAATAGATATATTTTTCAAAATTCAAAGAGATAATAGATGATTTCGAAACATAACTGTGACTTTTTTATGTTTTAGACATAATTAGAAGGAGTCTGTCTCTTAAAAAAGGAACCTATCGTTTATATATCACAAATTTTCACAAGTTCAATAGCATAATCAATCATATATATAATCAAGGCAATATTGAGAAATATGCATTGAGAAATATATCATCATATATGTAGAAATATGCAAAAAATCAACATAAACTCTCCCCCTTTGTCATTATCAAAAATAATAAAAGAGTATAGGGAGAAAGTGAAATAAAACATAATGAAATATGATGAAAAAGTAAATAAATAAATTGACACAGTTGGTAAAGAATTTTCCTAAGGAGAATTTGCAAATCCAGGAATTAGTTTTGGAAGATGTCAATTTGTTCGTGCATTTAATCCTGATTGGAGCGAATGTCCCTCAGTTATTGCAAGATCAGGTCATTCGTGCTTTGTAGTGGAACAAAGGTTGACTTTTGTGGTGGACTCAAGATATCTACAGCTCTTTTAACTTCTTTTCAACCCACACGTTGTCCTTTATCTTAACCAAATTGGTAAGGAATGGAAGAATGAAACTTTGTTCGTTCATACTAATTCAGGTTATAAAATGACACTCCAAAATACGTAAAAATCTTAGTCAACAACATTCCATCAGGTAGATCACCAGTTGTGTTTTTATGACTTCCCTTATTTTCCATGAACTTCAGGATCGTTATCGAGAGATTCATCTTATTTCTCTTTAACAAATTGTAAACCACATATGTGTCTAAGAGACTACACCTCTCTACTGAACTATGCCTTGGAAAAATGGAGGTAGCCGAAATGGATGCAAGGCATTTTGGCAGAAGGTCCAAGTGTCTACACTAGGGTGTCCTTTCATGGGATTCATACAAATGAAGTTCATTACTTCTCCTAGATCAATGTCAACAATATCCCACTTATGACCAGGAAGGTCTGTCCTACCTTCAGGAATTACATTCAAAATTTTCCTAAGATTTTCTCTATAACCAGAATCTCCTAATCGTGTACCCAAGAGATGACTGCCAACTTCCCATCAATTTCTTTCTTTTTCATATGTGTGTAAAAACATTTGACCAGTTCATCAAAAACAATTTCGTCCATGCTTAAGAAATTCTCCTAGCCTATAATAAAAAAATAGGGAGTGATGGGAATACCTATATCATCGAATAGATGGGAAGGCAAGATGCATCCAGCTACCACCTTTCTCTTCTTATAGCGCATCTTGCACCTTGCGTCAGCCTCCATTGACTGGAATAACTTCACTGGTGTTGAAGCCTCTCCCTTATGAAGAATGGTTAGTTTCTTCGATTTTGTTCTTTTAGCTTTAGGGATTCCTTCGAATAAAGCCTCTTCGAGGAATAACTCATTCCTTGTAATGACATCCTCAATATTTTCTTCGACCAAAGGCCCTTTTTCTTTTCTTATTTCTTCCCTTTTTTTTCTTTGATACTTCTTTTTCTTTTTATTCTACCTCAGCAACTTCTTTTTGTAGAGCTTGTTTTATAACATTTCCTCTAGTCTATGATCTTCTTTCCAGTCGAGAAGGTTCTTCATCTAAACCATCAAAATTTGTTGCCCATTACACTTTAGGCACTTTCTTCTCTTTAGGACCAGGTTTAGGATTTGAGGAATTTTTGGAGTAGGAAAGGGTAAAGAGAGAATAGGTATATATAATCTCACATTTTTCAGTAACTCCCCCTCATTGAGGGTCTCTTATTCTTCTTCACTTTCTTTTTTCTTTTCTTCTCCCTTTTCTTTTCATTCTTCTTCTAAGTCAGAAGCATATTGTTTTTCGATTGTTTCTTCTTTGTCATTTGAAGAGGAATCAGGATAATCTATAGACAACATAGCAACAATCTTCCTTTTCCTATCTTTTGGGGTCTCCTGATAGGGTATTTATAAAGTTTAGAGCTTTGAGGAGACAAAAACAGGTTCGATAGTACTGTCCAGAGAACCTACTATAGGAGACAAAGACAAGGAATCAGAAGCAAAGGTTTGTTCATGATGAGGCTTTTCTCCATGGCTAAAAGTTGAAGCCAAAAATTTCTTTTGTCCTTTTGATTTTGTTCTTGCCATTGTAGATGAGCTTGGTGAAGTTTAAGAGAGAAAACAAGAGGCAATAAGAATGTAGATAGATAGAGCGTAGAGAGAATAAACAGTGTAGATGAGAAGACGAGAGAAATTTGATTAGGGTGTACTAAGTATTTCCTGAGCGTTGATCTCATGAGAGGATGAGTAGATGTACAGGCCAGAAGAGGAAGAGTAATCGATTGCGTATCTTCTGACAGACATATACGTAAAGTGGTCAGACTGCACGTGCATTTTTAAAATGGATGAAACGACACCATGAATGACTCCCTATTTTTAAGACACGTGTCACTTAGAATGTTAGCCTGAGAGAAGCCTTCTAAAAGGAAGAGGAGCCTTCTAATCTAAAAGAAACCTACTAATATAAGAGGAGGCTTCTAAACTAAAAGCGGACTTCTAAACTCATAGGAGCTTACTAAACTAAGAGAGAGTTTATAAGGAATCAGAATGGAAGGAGCCTGTTAAATGAAATGCAAAGACAAGTAGCAGAGAATATTCATGCAGAAATAATATCAGAGAGTTTACACATACCAAGCTCTTTTCTTAACACTTAAAATCTATCTTCAGAGAGTGGCTTGGTGAAAATGTCAGCTACTTGATTTTTAGTATTAACATGCAAAAGATCAATGGTTCTTTTTAAAACATGATCTCTAAGAAAACGATGTTTGATTTTTACATCCTTAGTCCTAAAATGATGCCTAGGATTTTTATAAAGATTTATAGCACTAGTATTATCACATAATATAAGAATATGAGAAAAGTTTAGAGAAAAATCCTGCAGTTGATGCTTCATCCATAAGATTTGAGCACAATAGCTAGCAGCTACTATGTATTCTACTTTAGTGATCGAAAGCATTGTGTAATTTTACTTTTTGAAGGACTAAGATACTAGACATCCTCCAAGAAATTGACAGTGAAGAATTATGCTGTTTTGATCAACTTTATCACCTGTATAATCTACATCACAATATCCCACTATGTCAAATGAATCAGTTTTTGGGTCCCAGGTCCAAAATTCATACTTCTATAGAGATATCGAAAGTTTCTTTTGACTGCTTGAAGGTGGCTTTTTTTTGTATTTGATTTAAAGCGTGCGCAAAGGCACACAGTAAGCATAATGTTTGGTCTTGAGCTTGTAAGATATAGTAGTAATCTAATCATTCCTCTATACTTTGTCTCATCCGTAGCTTTGTCTTCTTTGTCTTCCGTGTACATGGGAGTACCCATCAGTTTGGCATTCTCAAAATGATATTTCTTGATGAGTTCCTTTGTGTATTTGTCTTGGATAATGAAGATTCCTTTTCTTGTTTGTCTGATTTGTAATCTGAGAAAGAATGATAATACACCCATCATACTCATTTGAAACTCCCTTGCATTAATGCTAAGAATTCTTCACAGAATGATGGATTATTAGCACTAAATATTATGTCATCAACATTGCACTATGAGTAAATCATTCTTCTTTCTCTTAATAAATAAGGTTTTATCAACCTTTCCTCTTTCAAAGTTATTCTCAAGCAGAAAGTTACTTGACCTCTCATACCATGCTCTAAAAGCCTGCTTTAAACCATATAGAGCTTTGGTTAACTTCATCACGTAATTTAGATGGTTTTCATCTTCAAAACCTAGGGGTTGCTTAACAAATACTTCTTTGTTAGTGTAACCATTTAAGAATGCACTTTTAACATCCATTTGGAACAACTTGAAGTTTCTATAGCATGCAAAGGTAAGTAAAATTCTAATTAATTCCAATTTAGCAACAAGTGTATAAGTTTCATCAAAATCAATTCCTTCTTGTTGATTGTAACCTTGAGCTATAAGTCTAGCTTTGTTTCTTACCACCTTATCATTTTTGTCAAGTTTGTTTCGAAATACCCTTCAAGTCCTAATGATTGACTTGTTTTAAGGACGAGGTACTAGATTCCCAACTTTGTTTTTATCAAATTGATTTAGTTAATCTTTAATAGCTGAAACCTAATTTTCATTAATAAGGGCCTCTTCAACGGTCTTTGGTTCTGTTTGTGAGATGAGAGCAATAAAGTTGTTCTTGAACGATGATCTTGTTCTTAGATTTTCAAAGGGATCTCCTAAAATATATTATTGTGTATCAAGACCTCTCCATTCTCTTGGTGTTTTTCATTGCATGGGCTTCTACTGAGATGAAGGAGCTTGCTTTGTTCTAGCTTCAAAGGGGCCTTCTTGATTTTGTAAATTTGAAGGTATTATAGGTGTGGTTTGATTCTCCGATGTACTTTTAGGTAGCAATGGATGTTCTTCATCATCTGAGTCAGTTGCTATTATCGAAGGTAGTGTTTCATCAAATACCACATGTATCGATTCTTCTATCTTCTTTGTTCTTTTATTATATACTCTAAATCCTTTACTAACAATACTATAGCCCAAAGAAAAGCTTCGTCTGATCTCGCATTGAACTTTCCAAGTTTGTCTTTTCCATTATTTAGAACGAAACACTTGCAGCTAAATGCTCAAAAGTAAGCAATATTTGATTTTCTTCCTTTTCACAACTCATAGGGGATCTTTTTTAGAATAGGTCTTACGAGACACCTGTTGAGTATATGACAAGTGGTTGACATGGTTTCTACCCAGTAACCATGAGATAAGCCACTTTAGTATAGCATTTTTCTGGCAATATCTACGAAAGTATAGTCCTTTCTCTCAACTACTCCATTTTGCTGAGGAATCCTTGGGTATGAGAAGTTGTGAGTTATACCATTTTCGTTGCAGAAGTCTTCAAATTTTCTGTTATCAAATTCTCCTCTACGATTGATTCGAATTGATGTAATTCAATACCCTTTTTCAATCTAAATTTTCCTGCAAAACTTATCCAAGATTTCAAAAGTATCATCTTTATTTAATAGAAAATAAACCTATATAAATATGGAAAAATCATCTACTATAACAAAATTGTAATGCTTGCCATCAAAACTTTGAGTCCTAGTAGGACCAAATAAATCCATGTGCACGAGTTTAAGTGGCTGGTTATTAGTCACAATATTTTTAGGAGGGAAGATGCTTTTGATTTGTTTTCATTTTAAACAAGTTTCACAAGCCTGATTTCTCTCAAATTTCAAATTCGGCAGCCCTCTTACTAACTGAATTTTGGACAATTTTGATAAAATGTTTATGCTAGCATGTCCAAATTTTCTGTGCCAGATAAGTGAATCCTTTTCTATTGAGACAAAACAATTATCACTTTGAGAAGATATATCTTCCAATTGAGCACAGTATATGGTTTGATTTTTATGACCAACGAATACAATACTATTATTAAGATTGTCAATTATTTCACAATATGATGTATAAAAAGTTACTCTGTAACCTTTATCACATAATTGACTTATGCTAAGCAAGTTATGTTTCAATCTGTTGGACCCCAAACTTTTCTTGAAATTTTGAAGTATAAATTGGCATTAAATGAGGAATTTGAGGTGAATTAGTCATATGTAAAGGAAAAGAAAATTCA
>JAOSBK010000206.1:7168634-7183419 GCA_027568895.1 Erythroxylum shatona | reverse complement strand
GTTTGTTGTGTTGGATTCCGGACGGGGAGTCCGATGATACTGGTTATATTGTGAGAAATATAGAAGTGTATTTTGAAAACTTTGCAGGTTTGGGTTAGTTAAAATGCAGCCGTTATGCTGCCGAATTTTTGATTACTTTGAGTTAAAGAAAGTTAGAATAAAATGAGATATGGGTAAAAGATGAATTTTGGGATTTGTTTGTATGTATAAGAAGTTTGTATGAATTGAAAATTTTGATTGAGGAAAATTTCCAAGAAAAGGGGAAATTGTATGGACTTGCATGAATTTGAATAAAGAGGGTAATAAGAAAGAAAAAAAATTTATACCGAATTTCGGATAGTTTGAGTCTAAGGCTTCCAACGCAAGAATTTTCGTTACCGGATGTCGGACATTTGTTTCGCTTTGATTAAACCGCTTCTTTGATTTAATAATACGATTCGTTTTTCGCTTATGATCCTCTTCGATTCGTTTTTGTATTCGATTCCGATGTGTATTCGTTTTGATATCCGATTTGCTTTCGGCTTCGGCTTTTGTTTCGCTTTGTAATTCGTTCCGCTAATTTGTCTTTTCGCCTTCGCTTCAATTTGTGCTTCGCTTTGCGTTATGTTTTTCGCTTCCGGCTTCTATTTTCCTGTTGGGATCCGGTCTCCGGATCGGGTTCCAACAAGTAAGGCCTCCGGTTTGATGACCGATCCGGGTTTCAAAACATTGGTTAAAGCTTTATCAACTCAACCCTTTCGAGGTTCGTAATTCTAAGTTATTTTATTTATTCTTTTTTAATTTTATTTAAAATACAAATATCATAAATTCATATTATTTAATAATCTTATTCAAATTTATTTAAATTAAATTTGAGTTAGACTCTGATTAAAGAAGTTTAAAATTAATCCAATAAACATATTAAAATTTTTGGACATGCTCAAAATTCGAACAAATCTATTGATGTTCGGTTCAAATGGAAGTCTCCAAATAAAATTTCGGATGAAGTCTGGCCATTTAGTATAAGGTCATGTTCCTACAGCAATAGCTCGGTAAACATTAGTTCTTTGTAGGATCTTGAATTGGCAAAGTCACTGTTGAGGCCGAGCTCATTGTTTGTGCAAGATTTGTCCAAGTCAAAGAAATTTACTGAGGGGCGATACGGGTCGGTTAAATGGGCTTTCATAGTATCCTCCGAAGATAAAGCGTTACCTCAAGAGTTCCAGCGCTGGATGATAGAGAATAGTCCAGTTGATGAGGTTATGGAGGTGAAAGAGACTGATCATATGGCTCTGCTCTCCCAACCACAAGAAGTCACACTCTGCCTCTTGAAGATAGCACGAAAATATCCCAAGTAATAGCACAAAAAGTTTGCTTGTAACCATGCTTTGTCATAAAGGAATTAAACTTATGATACCATCACATTGGAGCTTGTTTCAAACCATATAATTTTTCTTCAACTTGCAGACCAGACTCTCATTGCCTTTAGCTTTGAAGCATTCTAGCTGCATCATATATATCTCCTCATTTAAATCTCCATGCAAGAAGGTTGTTTTAACATCCAACTATTCAAGTTCAAGACCAAACAGGCAGTCAAACCCAAAACTGTATGAATTAAAGTCATCTTGACCATTGAAGAGAAGATTTCGTCTAATCTAACCTTGCTTTGTGCATCACCAACTTGTCACTATCTTTCTTTAACTTGAACACCTATTAATTCTTCAGTGCCTTTTTGTCTTTTGGAAGTTTGTAATCATTCTTCTTCAGAGAGTTCATCTTTTCCTTCATAGCTGTGAGCCAGAGATGTTTTTCATCACAAGATGCAACTTTTTACACATTTTCGGACTCTTCTTCAGCAATAACTAACAAATATTATGAACTCGAATATCTTGTAGAATGAAATTTCTACCTTGATGACCTTTGAAGCTGTATATTATTAGTTGTTGGATTTGGTTTCTCCCCCTGCTCATCATCCTCAATAATTTCATCTTCAGCATTGTTAGAATGTGGTTCATGTAGCTCATTAATATTAGCTTGTCCCTGATCACTGTCAATGTGTGTTTGATCATACGCTTCATCTCCTTCACCTATAGATTGCTGAGTAGTGGGAGAAATTGGAGAAGAGTTAACTATATCATAAGATGAGCTATTTTAAGTAACCTTATCTCCTCTCAAAAGATCAACAGCTCTCTCGTGCTCCTAGAATACCATATCCCTGCTCATAACCACCTTTTGCTTCTCTAGTTCATAGAGTCTAAACTCAAACTAGTCACTAGTATGGCCAATAAAGATGCATGGTAATGCCTTTAAGTCAAGCTTTTGTCTCTAATCCTTAGGTATGTGTTTAAATACCTTATAACTAAAAACTCTCAAATAATAATATGTGTTATATTTACCAGTCCACGCTCTCTTAAGAATCTTAAAATTTATTGGAACTGATAGAGCTCGATTGATCAAATAGAATACAGTTTTAGTTGCTTGACCTCAAAATATCTTCTACAATATATACATTCTTAGCATGCTAGTAACCTTCTTCACAATAGTTTTGTTCATCATCTCAATAACACCATTATACTATGGAGTACTAGGTTTGGTCTTTTTATGTCTAATGTCATGCAATGTACAGTAATCTTCAAACAACTTAAATGTATACTCACCTCCATTATCTATTCGTAGGCACTTCAGCTTTCTCTCAACTTCATTTTCTACCATGACATGAAAAATACTTAACTTTTTGCTTTCAACATGTATACCCAACTCTTCCTCAAAGTATCATCAATGAATATAACAAAATATTTGTTACCTCCCAATGACTCCTCCTCAATTGGGCCACAAACATCTAAATGCACTAGCTCCAATAACTCTGGTTTCCTTGTAGATCGTCTTTTAAGAAAGACTCAATGTTTCTTTCCTGTCAAACAATGATCATAAAGATTAAAGGGTAAAGTGTTCTTGATTGCTTCATTAAACCATCATTCATCTTATCTTGACTCGTTCGTTATTCCTACAAATCATAAAAATATCAATAATCACCGAAAGTCTCAAAATATGGTTGAATACTTAACATAAATAACCACAAAAAATAATCAATTTAGAAACTTCGTCACATTCACGTATAACCACAAAAAATAATCAATTTAGAAACTTCGTCACATTCACGTTGCTTGTTCTTGTCTCTATTATGTATTTTATGTTATTAAAACTTAATTGTATTATTAAAACTTAATGTAGTTGAGCAATAAGATTATTTAATTTTTAAATTATTTAAAAATATGTTATTTTAAGAAAATTTAAAATAAAATTTAATTAAATTATTATATTAGTTACTGTCCTTAAGTTATATCAATTCTAACATGTTTATCGCATTATTGTATTTATAAAAATATTTTAATATACAATATTTTTTTTGTTTACAAGAGGGAAAAAACTACAAAACTAAATTAACACTCGTGGGTACAATGTGTCGTGCGCATCATGGTTGAAAAGCTCCTGGATGCCAAAAGGGGGCACTCGTAGGATATGAAGGCCCGGAGGTAAAAGGCCTGTGAGACGAACTAGACTGTCTGCACACTGATTCCCTTCCCAGAAAACATGCTGAAATTGACACAACCACTTCTGTTGCAACAGCTATTGGATTCCTGTCACCAAAAAAAAAAAACTTCTATCAGTATTAAGGGTGGAGCAGAGAGAAGGTTAATAACCTTGAGGAAATCTACTTTGACCACCACTCGCCTAAAGCCCAGGTCCCATACTAGGGTGAGACCCGAGAGCACCCCCCATAATTCCGTAGCTAATGGGGAGCCCCGCCCGAGGTGTTGTTGGAACCCTCCTTTCCAATCCCCATTCCAATCACGAATAAGCCCCCTAGCGAAAACCGTTTGGGATCCCAGGTTCATTGCTCCATCAGAATTGACCTTCACCCAATTTACTGCAGGCTTTGTCCACCCCACGAAGGACCCTACTGGCAGGCCCTGCATGGGAAACATACGGTTTTCCAACGCCCTAGCCCGAGCGATCCGTCCCACGTAGTCCATGATACTTCTGTGGCCTTCTTCAGGCCAAACAAAGCTCGTCTCAAACAGGCTACTGTTTCGCCATTTCCACAAGAACCAACACGTTACGCCATAAATCGTGGTCCACACTTCCTGCTGCACTTGTGTTTGTTTCCTAAGGTTAGAGGTCAACCACGGCTGCTCATCCTGTTGGAAGAAATCTGTACTGATCACATCCTGCGGAAATTTGGGCCAGATAGCTTGCACATGCGAGCAGTCCCGCATCACGTGGACCGTAGTTTGCTCTTGCCCACAGAACTGGCAACGACTGTCTAGGGCAATATATCGAGCCACGCGCTGGTGATTGATCAGCAGTTTGCAGTTAGCCACGAGGCAAAGAAACGACCTGACGCGCTGTGGGCCTGCCCATTTTCAGATAATCCCCCACAGCGTGTGCTTGTGTCCCGTGGGTCGTCCCTCGATTAAATCGTAAGCCAACGCCACCGTGAACCCACCGTGTGGCGTAGGTTCCCACCTCGGATTGTCTTCTCCCATATGCTCCACAAGAGGGTAGACGTGCGCCAGATCCAGGCAAACTGTGACCGGAAGGTACTGTTGGAACTCCGGCCACAGCTAATTGCCGGTATCATTCGTAAGATCCGCGGTTGTAGCTAGCTGTAGGTGATCTGGCACTGGCAAGGAGGCCACATGTATAAGAGGTTCCTAATCTCCCAGCCAGTTATTCAGCTAGAATAAAATAATTTTAACATAAATAGAATACAAACTTTATATCTTTTACTGCTCAGTGAGCCAACACCAAAAACAACGTTACTGCAACCAGACAGTTCTAACATTTAGTAAAGAAGATGTATGAAAGAAAGACAAGATGATAAAAGGAATGGAGTTAACTACTCCAAAGCCCAGTTGCCACGTCAGTACTTATATGGAATCTCCAGCATATGGCCATGTGGTCAGCACGCGGCACGACCATAACCTCATCTGGGGGATTGTCTTCGATCATTATCCTCCGCATATAATTATCGTTCTCTTCACACATTACTGACACTCGACCAACTGAACCATATCTCTCTTTCGTAAACTATGTTTCTTCTTGCATTTCTGTGTTGCTGAGGACAAGGAAAGATTGCTAGCTTCAAATCCTGAAGCATAAATTGTGGTTACTCAAAACGCCACTACAAGCTAGAATTTTTTATATGAAAAGATTTTGAATTCACCTTATAATAGAATCGAACTTAGTCTAGGCATACAAATGATATAGATTCAGAGAGAGCCGTGAGAAGTTAAAAGACATGCAACTGTTATGTGATCGTACCTCATGTGGGGAGTGTCTAGTATTTGGATTTCAAGAAGTTGGCGCCAAGTACTACTGCTGCTGGAGTAGTACTTTCCATAACAACTGAAGTACCAAGACCTGGGAGACTGTTATCCACCAGTATCACCCTCTCAACCGCCGCCAAAGACTCCATAAATGATAAATCCCATCAACAGTTCAAAATAGTGTGTAAAAAGAGAGAACGTCCTTAGTCTGCTTTGGATGCACATTTGAAGCAGCCATGTCCAATGCTGTCACTTCGTGACCAACAGATTCCAAGATGGTCGACACCTTTTACCAACACCGTGCTCTGTGATTCATTTCTTGAGACATTAGACCACACTCGTAGCACTTGCTTGATTTCTATGAACAAAGCAAATGACTTTGAAAAGACCTGATCATATGTTGTGTATGATCTAGTAAAGACCACGGTAATTCGTTTTGTCTTCATCGTAACGGATGCCACGCTTGGTGAAAATGTCCAGATATAGAGTGCAGGTCTTAGTTAGGAAATTTTTGTACAAAAGAAAAAACAAGAAATTGAAAAATATTTCTTGGGTTAGTTTAGCTTCTCGCAAAATGGGTGGCAAGAAATGGTAGCTTTATCATTATCTGTTCCTTAGATAAGGGCTACTAAGAGTTTTAATAGGTTCAATACACGGTTGTATTAATCTATCATCGATCGTTCTTCTCAGTTCAATACCAACATCCCAAATCCTATGGAAACAGTAGTGAGTTCCCAAGGGTAGAGAACTCAGAAGTACTTCTTAGCAATCCTGAAAAAGGCAAAAACAGAGTTCCTCTGGTTTGGAAAACATGACCATACGATCAGAACCAGAGATGACCTCTACCTCATCAACCGGATTACTTTGTATCATCCATTTCTGCAGATCCTCCTTAATTATCTTATCTTGGTCACACAAAATGTAACTCGGGGAACTGAGCCATATTTCTCCTTGGTAGGCACTATTTCAGCTTTTGCTGCAGGATTGTTAAAAAAGCTTTGAGGTCTCGTCGATAGCAATGCCAGATCCAAATCCTGCTCAAAAGAAACCTAGGAACTATATGATCAAAAGTCTTTGTATAAACCATAATATAAATGGTATATGTGCTTGAACTAAATGTTTTTACCTCAAGTGGAGATGTTGAGAATACCTACATGTGAGCGTCCCACATCGGAGAGAGAGGAGAAAAAAGACTAACATTTAAGTCTAGTGGGCTACTTTACTTATAACCAATTGATTTTACGATGGAATCTCACTTAGACTTGTATGTAGTCTAAATTTCCTTTTTATATGAGCCCATAGGCCCATTGCAAATTTAGAATCAGAGTCAAAGAAGATCTTGACCTACTATTTGCCCCAGAAGCGGGTCCGTTATTTAAGCAATTAGAGGAGGAATTGAAGTCTGCATGGAGCAAGTGACTTAGCAGTATTGTTTGCCCTAGGAGAGGGCCTATTTGACCTCAATCAGAAGTTCAACCCTGATAAGGATTGTCCACATACCTCTCCAGATTGCTTAAGTAAAAAGAGACTCATTTGTGAGGGGGAGTGTTGAGAATACCCACATGTAAGTGTCCCACATCAGAGAAAGAGGAGAAAGAAGACTTAACATATAAGCCTAGTGGACTATTCCACTTATAACTAATTTGTTTTAGGATAGAACCTCACTTAAACTTATATGTAATATAACTTTCCTTTTTATGTGGGCCCGTAGGCCCCTTGCAAATTTAACAGGGGATAGCTAATAAAACTTGGTTGCTAAGAAGTTAGGTCCAAACAACACAGACGGAGGACTATTTGGACCATCATCATATCTATAACGCGAGTCCATGAAGGAATCTACTGTACTATGAAACTGCAACAATTTCGTGCTAAGTTATCATTAGTCACAATGGGTATCTTTAAAGTTGTCTATTTCTATTGAAGTGTTGGCATTTGGTTTCCAGTTTATGAAGATTTTTTTCCTTATTTTTAACATAAGATTTAGTATATAAAAAAAAGGTGCATTGTTTTTTCTATTAGTTGCTTCATTTGTTTAGTTAGTTTCAACTTATCAGAGAAAATGGCAATAAAATAAAAAAATATCTTCAATAAATTTTACAGTTGAATGAAATAATATATCTATCCAGTTTCTTTCATACATTTCTTTGTTTTTTTATTTACTATTGTTCCTAAGTTTGGTACTGCAACACAACTACCTTTTGTTATAATAGTGGTATCAGAGCTCCACTTGGACTTATTCGAGAAAAAAGTCTTACTTTTAAACCGTTTTAAACCACAACCAAAATGGCATTCAGCAACATCTCTTTAAGCCTGCTAAAAGCTTTTAATGGTGAAAACTATCAAATCTGGTCAATCAAGATTTTTTTAAGAAACAAAGGAGAAAAAGTTCATTAATAAAGAATGGGAATACAAAACAAAAGAGTACATAGGGATATCCTTCTACACGCAAAAACTTAAAGATATTTCTCTTCTCAGAGTATAGACTTAGAGAACATGGGAAGCTAAGTACAGAAATTGGGTCTTCAAGTTGCACCTGCCAACATAACAAGTTCACTGATGTTTGTCATACTGTCCGAGATGAGGGCTGTTATAGATTTTTGCTTAGAGTTGAAACGCCTAATATTTTGTTCCTTCCATATAGTTTGTACAGTCATGCAAATAGTAGCTATTGGATGAAATTGGGAGAAATTCTTAGAGAGGAGAGCCCATGAATAGCATAAGGGAGGTTGTGTTCTTGAGAGGGCCATAGCCTATATGCGGTTGGTCATCTCACATGTTGGGACCCGATTTTGGAACCGGAGCCCAACCTGAAAAACGGAAAACGGAATCAAACAGAAAAACTAAAAACAAAAGCTGAAAGCAAAAACGAAGGAAATCTAGCGTGGAAAGCCAAAAGCGAAATCGAAATTTGAAAAACAAAATGCGAAAGCGAAAGGAAACGAAAACTCAGAATCACAAAGTAGACGGAAACCAAAGGAAATCGAAATTTGTTTTAGTTCGATTGAACCGTTTTTTTGCTTTGATTCCGAACCAGTTCGATTTCCTTTGGTTTCCATCTACTTTGTGATTCCGAGTTTTCGTTTCCTTTCGCTTCAGCATTTTGTTTTTCGGATTCCAATTCCACTTTTGGCTTTCGTTTCATTTCTATTTAAGCTCAAAGCCACCCATAACATATCCATATACCCAAAAACACTAATTTCATGCAACCCTAATCATATCAATCCAATTTGCTCAAACTAACCTTGCTCAAATAGCACATTAAACACAATCATTTCAATTCTTGCATTTTTCTTTCCTTTGTACATGCATAATTCACCCCAAAATTCTCCTTTAATTGTCATTTAATAATTTTACATTTCAATCAAGGATCGGGGTCCAACATCACATACGAAAAATAAGTGATCTCTGGTTTCCTCCGCTATTGAACAAATATGACAAGATGTGTTAATGCTTAAAAATTTGAGGCAATCAACTATGTTGAGACGATTCTGTATGGCAAGTCATAAGAGAGAGGAAGTTTTAGGAGGGATCCTCTTATGCCAGATGATGTGATGCCACTCCACCGTTGGCTTCTTCATCCGTGGGAGGTCTCTCATGATTCAGTTTGAAAGGTGGTAAGTAGGTCGATTGTGCCAAAAAAAAAAGGTGTCGAGATTAATAAAATAGGGAGGGTATTGGGGTTGCAAGTGGCGAAGAGTGTCAGGGAATTTCCAGCTGCTGTCCATGACGAATGTATCAAGTTTAGTGTGGAGTGGGAAGTTGGTTGAGTTACTTAGTAAGCTAGAAGAATTGATGAGAACACCCTGACCCGACCAGTTATCATACCACAATGATATCAACTTCCCAATGTCAATAGAATAAGAAACATCATCTTTAACCAAATTTAACAAATGCAATAGTTGGTTAAGAAAGAAAGAGTTTGAAGAATTCATTCTTACTTCCTATATGCTATGACCCTTGAGGAAGCAGGAGTGGATCCATCTAATCCATATTGAATTTCTATCTTCAAGAATCCACTAAAGCCTTTTTAGAATGATTGTTTGATTAATTAGTTTAAAAGAAGAAATGCTCAAACCCCTTTCTTCTTTAGGATAGTAGATATCATACCATTTAATTTTTGCACAACCCTTTGCACCAATGAAAGAGTTTTATAAGAAAATTTTGAAAATTCTCTCTATGGATTTTAAGACACATTTTAATAGAAATATATGAGAGCTTCAATAGATGTGTAGAGAGTTGAGCATCGATTTAATGAGTTGAAGTTTCCTAGTAAAAGATAGAAATTTGGTCGCCTAGGTACAGATTATGCGGTGAAATTTGGTCATCACTTTGTCGGTTGCTAATGAAGGCTCCTTGATTGTCACTTATGAGTGGAGTTGTAGCTGTCTTCATTCTTCTTGCAAGAATTCTTGAGATGATGGGTTTGTAAAGAAAGTTTGTACATGCTACAAGTATAACATCATTAAAGTAGTTGGGAGTAGAATTTTTTAGTAAACACAAGAATGTCTTGTTAATCTCCTTGAGAAGCACACCCTTGGATAAAATTCCTTCACTACATTTTTAACCAAAATATCTATAATATCCCATTTTTATGGTAGAAGAGATCATTCAGTCTGTCTGGGCCAGGGGCTTTAGTGCCTTCCATGCTGAAAATAGTTGCCTCAATTTCCTTGTCTTCCACAGGATTGGCAAGCAAGTTATAGTTCATCTGGGTGATTTTTTTTCAGGTTGAGAGCATTAGGTTTGTATCTGGGATCGAGGTAGCATTTTGGGTGCCAAGTAATTGTCTAAAGTAAGTAGCATCCTCGTCCATAATATCCAGCTGGCTTTGAAGGATCTGACCCTCATTATTGGTGATTTATAATCGAAGACATTCCAATTCCTCCCTCTTATAATGGCAAAAATCAAGTTCAATAATGAGGAAGGTCCAAAGACAAGACACTCGTTCAAATTCTTTAAGACATTCTGTCTTTTATAGGATTATGACCTATAACATTACAAAAAAAGCTTAGGATAAGTTGAAGGAAGAATATCAAAGAATAAACAAAACATGATAAATACAATTGTTCATTTTAAAGAGGGAGTCGAACTCTCTAAGCATGCAGGTGGATAAAAATATCGGCGAGTATAACATAATCTCCTTGATTGTTAACAAAACCAGGCTGTTAGGTGAGGATTTTCTTGATAATACTTCCCGAGAGATTTGAGTCCAAAATTTCCTCTCCAAAAGAGTCCAAGAATCTCAACAAAATCACATAAGCTAAACTAATGAGTGCACTTCAAAGTACAAAAGCAAAAAAGGATCTTAAGGCAGGATAGGATCATATAAAATGCATTTCTTATACAAAAACAAAAAGCAGAAAAGGTGAAAAATAGTTTAACAAAAAAAGTAAAGGCAAGAGTATAAGTATCAACAGCAATGAACGATTAAAGTAAAAGAAATTCCCACATTGAATACACTACAAAAGGACTATTCATCTTTAAAAATATTATTGGTGTGAGGCCTGACGTAGTATGGTGAAGCTGTAAACATCTTGAACTCATTATCAAGGTTTGTGAACTAAAAAATAAAGACAATCAATTGTAACAAGCATAAATGGGAGATGGGGCAAACACACAGGAGGAGAAACTTTTTTTTGTAACTTCTTGCTTCTTAACTAATGACTCCTTAAAAGCACGAGTCATTAATAATGGATGCTCACACCATATGTGCAATGATGCTACAATCCTCAAATATCATGATGAAAGTTACTAGTCTAAGTCAAAAGAAAAGGTGTATTTTTTGTCCATATAAAATCAGGAATCGGTACATTTGTTGTCCATACAAAATCAGGAATCAAACTCATTGTTGATGTTTTTTAATTCCTAACATATGTACAATCTTTGGTTCTTCTAAAGAAAAATTGCTTTGTATAAAGATGAAAAACAGGAGCTTTGCAATCAATTGGGAATAAACAAGTGAACATGTTTATGCTAGCACCACTATGAGTGTTAAACTTGTGGCATAGAAGATTTAGACACTTCAATCAAAGGAGTCTGTTAGACACGAAGAAGAAATCATTGATTGAAAACATGCATATTATCACAACTAAAGTTCAAATCTATGAGATTTGAAAATAAGGAAAACAAGCAAAGCTACCTTTTAAGAAAATTGTAGAGAGCCACTCAAAAGTTTCAACTCATCCACACAAATGTTTGTGGCCCCATGAAAACAATCTCTCTAAGTGATAATGATTACTTCATTCTATTTATTGATGATTGTATTAGAATGTGTTATGTATATTTCATTAAATTCAATAGTGAAGTATTTATTGTCTTTATAGATTTAAAAGTTCTTATAAAAATCAAAGTAGCCTCTCAATGAAAACCCTTAGATTTGACAATGGTACTGAATATACCTCTATTTAGTTTGTTAAGTTATGTAGCAATGCAAAAATAGAACATCAAAAGAGAATACTATACACACAATAATAAAATAGGGTCTATGAGAGGAAGAGCAAGACAGTGATGGAGATATTTAGGTGTCTTTTAATTGAAAAGAAAATGCCTAATGAGTTATAGGCAAAGGCGGTCAATACTACTGTTTTTTTATTAAACAAACTCCCTATAGAGGCATCGCAGAATAAGACACCACATAAAGCTTGGTATCATACCAAACCCCTATTTCATCATTTACAGGTATTTGGAAGCATTTGCTATTATCATGTTCTAAAGTTGAAAAGAAGTTAAGTTTGATAGAAAAGCACACAATATGGGCATCAATCAAAGGCTATCAAGTTTTTTTCTTATAGATTATTTTGAGCAGTAATGAAATTTGATGAGGCAACAATTGGGATTGGAGAAATCAGAAAACATATGATTTAATGTTTTTTTGTAATGTTCTTACTGATAGTCAATCTTAACTTGAAGCTGATAAATTGGTGGATAACATTCCAGTAAAGGGTACTAAGACTTTGGAGGACATGCATTAGAGATTTACATTGGCTATCACCGTAACTATATATTATGGGGAAGCACAAGATTCACAAGCATGGAGGAGAGCAACACAAGAAGAGCTGGAGATGAACAACAAGAATGAAACTTGAAAATTAGTTAAAAGCCAAAAGATCACAAAGTTATTAGAGTCAAATGGGTTTTTAAAACAAAACTCAATCTTAATGGTCAAATCTATAAACATAAAGCTAGATTGGTGGTGAAGGATTATACTCAACAATATGGTATGGACTATTATGAGACTTTTGCTTTAGTAGCAATGGATGATACTTTTAGGCTCCTCATTACTCTTACAACTCATAATTCCTAGCAAATCTGTCAAATTGATATTAAATCTGTCTTCTTAAGTGGGTTTCTTATTGAAGAAATTTTTTATAGAATTGCCTAATGGATATGTACCTTCTAAGAGGGAAGACCAGGTATATCTTCTAAAAAAGGCCTTGTACAATTTGAAACAATTTTACACATAATCTTCCTTCGTATGATAGGTTGGACAACCATATCATCCAACTTAAGTTTTGCAAAAGCCAAAGTGAGGCTACATTGTGAGGTGAGTTCTTAATTGTCTCAACTACAAGTTTACTGCACAGCAACTTAACCGTAAACCTTTTCCTCAAAGGGTAAAAGGTGTCAAACTTTTTAATAATTTTATTCATTTCATAAAATTTTTTATAAAAAATTTAAGATGACTAAATATATTATATAATTCTTTCAAAAATAATTATTTTATAATATTTATTATTAATCCATAATAATTTGTATTTGAAGAATTTAAAAATCCATATTTATAATAAATTGGTTTTTGAATAATTTTAATCATAAATTAATTTTATAATTAGTAAAATTATATAAAAAGTTTTAAATGAAGAAATATCAAGATTTGAGACCAAATATTTCCCACAATCTTAGGTTTGGAGAGCCAATAATTGTTGAAAAGTAGGCATAATTGTTTTGGAGTTATATCAGAAGAAGCAAAAGGTAAAAAGAAAGCAAAATAGAACTAAAGTTAAATGATACAACACATAATGCGCTACAAGAAAAATGTCGTTTAGCGTCGAATATTACTGACGGAAAACCTAAGGATTCCGTTGGGAAGACAGATTGGCGATGGAATTTATTGACGGACAAAGGTGTCGTAAAAATGGCCGTAGGTAATAATTTTTGATGAATACTAGAATGCCTATCGATAAATTTACTGATGGATGTTTTATGTAACCATCAGTGAATACACTGACGATTGTTTGTTTAGTTGATCGTTGGTAAATTTCCGACGATCAAGATTTTTCCTTATGTAGATTTACAGACGCTATTGGTTAGTCTGTCGATAATTTTATTACAACATTACCAATGGTTATGATTGTTTCGTCGGTGTATATACCGACAATTTTTTTGCGACAAATCTTGTTGGTAAAGTTGGCAACAAGCTGTCAATATCGCCGATAGTTTGTTGTGTTCTGTCGGTAACTATAATTGATTTTATTTTATAATCTTATGGTTAATGCATAATTTAAACAGTTATGAATTATCTATGCATAATATTTTGATTTGATTATACATTTAATTTGTTTAAACAGAACGTTGATTGATGATATAAAGTTAAAATTATCTTAATTGATAATAAAAACATTAAATTGTATATAATAAGTATTTATAATTCAAATGAAATGACTACACGTACACTATTGATTTAGTGACCGCGAATGCCCTGATTGCTGCGATAAGGTGCTACCCCTCCCCTTCAACTCATCCATTTCATTACGGAGCTGAGCTATATACTCCATTGATTGTTGCAACTGAGTTGCCAATGTCTACACTGTGCTCCGAAACTCATTGACTCCATTGATTGTTGTACTAGATGTGGAGGATTGCGAATAACATGTGTTCGTAAATGAACCTAATCCAAATATCCTTCCACGATTGTCCTTACCACCCACTGCATGAAGATAAGTTTGAGTCTCATCAACATCTTCAGATTGTTGAGACTATCGTTGAATGTTTTCTCATATTTGGTCCTATTAGAAGGCAATGTTTATATTAGTAAGTGATAATTGTTAAGCATTAATATTAAACCATAAATTTAACATACATTTAATTCTCTACATCAGGTGTTGACAAATGTCACACCGTCATGCTTCTTAGTGTGAGTGTGCAAAAAGAGCTGACGGGTATAAGCCTCATGCCCATAGACTTTTCCTGCATAAGAATAAAATGTTATAAGTCAACTATAATTTATAAAAAATTCAGCAGTGTTTCCTTTATTTTTATGATATTTACCCCCTGTTGAATAAGGAAATTAACTTAACAAAATAGTCATATATGGCACCAGACATTTATAATATTACCATTCTCCATAATACACATATTTTCATTCCAAAATTCACACATCAATTTAAATTGAAATACTACAAAGTAAAAAAAATCAAAATATAAATGTAAAATGTAAATACCTATAAGTCTCTCTGCATGCTCGTGGTGAGTAATAG
>JAOSBK010000206.1:7146284-7165677 GCA_027568895.1 Erythroxylum shatona | reverse complement strand
ATCTTTTGGAAACAAAGCTTTAGATTGCATTTTGGAGAATTGACTTGCTTTGTACTTTGACTTTTGATATTTTGGATGTAATCGGGCTAAAATGCCCTCTAAAGCTTTGTAATAACTTTTAACTTTCATGTAAATGCAAGAGTGTTGGGTTTTAATGTAATTTGTGTAATTTGCATATGTTTCATAAAAATGTAATATTGTATGGTTTGAATTGACAAAAAGAGTAAGTTGAGGTTGCTGCCATTTGAGTTAGTTTTTGGGATTATTTGGATTGGTTTGGTAGTTGGGTGATTAAAGATTGTGGAGATTGAGTTTTTATGCAGGTGATGGAGTTTGGATTGAAGATTTTGGCTAGTTGATTTTTAGGGGAGGTGCTGTCAAATTTTTGTAAAAATGGGCAGAAACTTTGTTTGTGTTTTGACCCTCTTAGTGTTTGAATTGGATTGGGAGGTCTTCTTGAAGATTGTAGTACATGTTTAGAGCTTTCCAATGGTATAAAATTTGTCACTTTTGGACTTAGGATGAAGAAGTTATAAGGTTTGAAAGATTGCAGTTACTGTTCATATGGCTATTTTTACTGTTTCATTGGTCATTATATGAGCAGTACCTTTGAGTGAGTTTTTACCTCTTTTAATGACTGAATTGACTTTTGCATCCTTCATGAAATTTGTAAATCATCTTGTTATCTTTCCATTGAGGTATAATATGCAATTTGAGGAATTTAGAGTAAGAAGTTATGAGGATTAGAAGAAAACAGTTACTGTTCATTGTGCTGTTTATATGGTTTGTGTTTGTGATAGCTTTGATGATGAATGTTTGATATTGGTGGTTTTGATGAACCAATGAAGTTGGAATTTGATAATTTGGTGAGTTGAACTTGGAGTTTGAGGCGTTATGAAGTGTTTAGGCATTAGAAGAAGTGAATTTGGGAAGTATGCAAGTGTTTATGATGTTAAGTTGAAGATTGGAGGCTTTGGAGAGGCTTTGGAGGCTTTGGGGAGCACCAATGTCCGTTAAACGGACCTGGATGTCCGTTAAATGGACATTCTCGGGTGCAAAAACACCCCTTGGCCAGTCAATGTCCGTTTAACGGACATTCTCGGGTCATTTGGCATCCTGCACTCGATTCATGTCCGTTAAACGGACATGGATGTCCGTTGACATGGATGTCCGTTTAACGAACATCTATGGGAAAGATGATGATTTTTTACATAGTTAGAGGCCGAATATCATTTTGTGGTCTTCATGAGAGTTGTAGTTATAGATGTCTTCTTTCAAATGATTGAAAAACGAACTCAATCCGACTTCTAGATTAAAAGTTATGGCAATCACGACAAGAGAGGTTCAAATTGATTTTGGTTGTGAACATAGCCTATTCTTTTGAGCATAACTCCCGCATCCGACCTCTAATTGAGGTGATTCTTGGACCAATAGGTTCCTAAGACATATATATTCCTCTACATAAAATTTTGTACCTTTTGGAGTTGAATTGAGGAAGTTTTCATTAAAGTAAGTGAGAGGTCGGTTAGGAGAGCATGTTTAGGGTATGAGCCCTTTTAGGCTTTTTAAGCATATCTTGAATTGTATAACTCCGTTTGAGGTGATTCTTTCTTCAAAACAAGCTCAAGACTTAAAGCTACAAATTGTATGAATAAGTCAACTTATGATTTTGGTGGTTAATTAGTGTACGCTCACCATGATTGTGGAGTGACAGCTAAGGACCCTGCAAGGTAATAAACACAAGGTTCATGATTTTGCAGGAGTTGGACTCTAGAAACAAGTTTTCTTTCGTGGTGAGGAATCCCTCCCTAGACGTCACGTAGGACGTCGGACACGTGTCACACCGGGGCGGGGTTCCAACAACATATATTAGAGATGTACCTTGGCTATCATTGTACCTATATATTAGCACAAGATTCACAAGCATAGAGGAGAGCAATGCAAGAAGAGCTCGAGATGATCAATAAGAATGAGACTTGAAAATTAGTTAAAAAGCCAAAAGATCGCAAAGTTATTAGAGTCAAATGGATTCTTAAAACAAATCTGAATCTTGATGGTTCAATCTATAAACACAAAGCTAGATTAGTGGTGAAGGATTATACTCTACAATAAGGTGGGGACTATTAGGAGACTTTTGCCTCAGTAGCGATGGATGTTACAATCAAGCTTCTTATTACTCTTACAACTTATAATTCCTGGTAAATCCATCAACTTGATATTAAATCTGCCTTCTTAAGTGGTTGTTGAATAAATTTTTTACAGAATTGCCTAATGGATATGTAGCTTTCAGAAAGGAAGACCAGTTATATCTTCTAAAAAAGACCTTGTACCGTTTGAAACAAGTACTACACATGATCTTCCTTGATATGATAGGTTGGACAACCATTTCATTCAACTTGAGCTTTGCAGAAGCCAAAGTAAAATCAATGGAGGTGAGTTCTCAATTGTCTCAATTTCTGTTAATGACATGTTTATAACTGGAGTCAATCTGAACTTACCCAAAAGTTTAAAGATGATTGATTTATGAGCCATGAAATACTTCTCGGGCATGGAAGTAATGCAATCCAACAGTGGCATTTTTATATATTAACAAAAGTATGCTACTGATGTCTTAAATAGGTTCAAGAAGCAGGATTTAAAGCTTGATAGTACACCTATGACACCCAATTTAAAAGTCAGTGAATATCAAGGCAATGTGAGGATTGACAAAAGCTTAATTGCAAGCCTCTAATACCTCACAGAGCCCAGACCTGATATACTACTGGTTGTGAGTGTGATTTCAAGATTCATGCATTCACCTAGAGAAACCATTTCTCAGCTGTAAAAAGAGTGCTAAGGTTCATTAAAAGAACTAGTAACCTTGGAATTTTCTTCTCAAAATTTATAAAAGAAACGTGGAAGGTAATTGGCTATTCTGACAGTAAATAGGGAGGTTGTGTTGATAATTCAAGAAATACCTCAGGATGCATATTCTCCTTGAGTTACGAATTTTTTAGTTAGAGTTCAAGAAAGCAAGAGACTACAACTTAATCAATAGCAAAAGCATAGCATATTCTTGTTGCCTCAGCTATAAACTAGGCAATCTAGTTACGAAAAATGACGAGAGATTTGAAACATAAGCAAACTGAAGCAATCAAGATTATGTATGATAACATTTTTGTGGTTTCTATCTCAAAATATCTCATGTTTTATGGTTGAACAAAGCATATGAATATTAAGTTTCCCTTTTGATGAAGTTTAACAGTACAATGAAGTGCTACTTATCCAGTTCATCAGAAGATCAGTTAATTGATATTTTTACTAAGTCAATGGCAAGAGAAAGGTTTGAAGTTCTAAGACTAAAGATTAGTGTTCTCACCAAAATGTCAAGGAAGAGTGTTGAAGTGTTGACATTTTATGAAATTTTTTCTTGTTTTTAGCATAAGATCTAGTAAAAAAATAATAATGGCATTATTAATTACTTGATTTTGTCAGTTAGTTTTCAACTGGATAAAAAATTGGCAGTAAAGTAGAAGAGTTTGTTATTTTCTCTTTTGTAAAACATTATTTTGTTTTATTTATTTACTACTTACTGTTCGTAAGCTTGGTGCTGCAGCACAATCACTTTTGTTACAAGAATTTCCAATGATAGTGGTGAGGGAGAGTACCTCTTCAATTATAGTCGTGTAACTGAAATCAGGACCAGGCATAACGGCTGTGGCAAAGACAGCAGCGGAAATTTTCTCAGGGAACCTCTCCATAGCAACAGATGATCCCAACCCACCCATACTGTGGCCTACTATAATCACTCTCTCTTCCGAGGGCAAAGACATCAGAAAGTCCGTCAAAGGCTCAAGATAGTCTGAAATTGAGTGTAGCTCGTGTACCTGCTTAAAGTGAATCCCACAAGCAGCCAGATCAAGAGCAGTAACTTTGTGACCAGCTGATTTGAGTAAAGCTGCCACCTTATACCAACACCAAGCTCCATGACAAGCCCCATGGACCAAGACAAAATGCCTCTGCCTCTCCGCCATCTTTCTCTTATACTATTTGTCACTAACGCTAGTGATACAACTTTTTGGTTATCTTCTTGCAAAGGATGCCTTTGTTCGTATTGTCAGTTTTCTAGCCATACAACAAGGGCCCTTGCACTGGACCTATATCTGTCCTCCTCGTACTGTCCCATATTAACATCGTTTAACAAGTGGAATGACGCCTGGAGGATGGGGACTTCAAAGTCCATCAGGGCCGTGAATCAAGCGAGTGTCAAAATCAGGTTGCTGATATTTATGAGGATCTCACAGAAACCACCTCCGCCACATTATTTCAGTAATTATTGCATTAGAATTTTAAGTCACCTATCCGCACCAACATTCAGTCATGTTCACTTTTAAGACCCAAGTCCTGATGAATTCTGGACGTAAACATCGTTTTCTCACAACTTTCACGCGTGTTTACTTAGAGGGGAATCAACCAATTCAGTGTAGGTAACTTGAGTCAACCAGAAACAAAAGGGTCTACTAGTTCTTATAAGAAGCAAATCCTATGGCAACGCCAAACCAAAGAAGTTTAAACATAATCCTTAAGTAGTCATGCAATAGGACAACCAATTGGAAAGAGAAGACATACAACTTCAGGAGCACTTCTGGATTTTATGCAAATAAATTCTTCTGATGAAGACTTCCAATAGAAAGCCAACAAACTTTGACCCTTCAATGGTTTCAGTTTTAGTTTTGTAGAGGTTGTAGTCTTTGTAAAAAAAAATCTTTGTAACATAAAATTAAAATTGACATTTATAACTTTAAGATCTTAAATAAACAATTGTTATAAATCATAAGAGTGTAATATTGTGTACCTAGCGGAAGATGTTATTATTAAAAAGAGATCTAAAAACTTCACCGCCTTTTGAGTTAAAATTGATTTCTCTCTTTTAACTCTCTTTTGATTATAGAAACTTCATAGAAAACTATATATAACCCTAATTAGTAGAGAAATGACCAAATTGTATATCTATAACTTTTAATCTGGTACATCCATCAAATAATCAAAATAAACATTTGAGATTTATTTCACTATTAAATAGGAAATATGAGCCAGTTAAGACTCTTTAATTATATTAATATCATTATTAATATATTTAGAATATAACCACTAATTAGGTCACATTCCTACATTTTTCCACTTGGCCGATACTTCAGACTTTATTTTAAAAGTGTAAACATTAAGTGCACATAAAGAAATCTCTTGATATATTCATAATTTACTTAACACAATAACCACATATTGCGGATTATGATAGTCATATACTTTAACATCGCATACTTCCTTCCATATATCACAACATTAATAATTTATCAAGCCATGTATTATAAGTGATATATAAATATCATAAAGTACCACATTAATATCTAATAGATAATTTTATTTCTTATTTAATAACAGCTATATGTATGCAATCATAATAAATAAAAAAATTTCAATCATAAACTTTATTAAGCTTAAAAGTGACAAAAATTATAAAAAACAATCATCAATAAATTCTTTAAACATTTTCCTTAAATAATTTTGGTGGAGGGCCTTTAGTTAAGGGATCTACAATCATAAGACCTATCTTAATATGTTCAATACATACTCTTTATTTATGGAATTCTTCTTTTATGATGAAATATTTCAACTTTATATGTTTAACGCCTCTAAATTACTTTTTATTCTTGGAGAAGAAAACTGTTGTAGAATTATCATAATAAATTTTCAACTGCTTAGTAACGATGTCAACAAAACCCAAGCCTTGAAATAAATTTCCGCAGTCATAAAGCATGAATTGTGACCTCAAGACAATCTTCAAATTCTGCTTTTATATTAGATGAAACAATGACAGATTGTTTAAAACTTTTCCTTGAAATTGCTCCATTTGCTATTACAAACAAGAAGCCAAGCGTTTATTTTCTACTACCAAGGCATCTAGCAAAATTTGAATCCAAATAACAAATCACTTATAATGGATTAAATCTTCTATATATGAGCATATGGTCCTTTATTTCTTGAAGATACCTTAAGACTTTCTTGGTATCTTTCCAGTGGTTTATACTAAGATTATTTGATCTATACTGAGCATTCCAACTGTGAAGCTAATATCACGTCTCCTACATGTTTGCAAATACATTAGTTTGCCAATAATAGAAACATATGGAATCTTTATTCCATTTGTCTATATTCCTTGGACATTACATGAGACTAAATTTAACCCCTTTTGTGTTGGGACAATTGATAGGTTATTAATTTACATATCAATTTGGGGTAGCATATTGGATAGATATTGTCCTGATTATGGTGTTTTAAAATTGATTTCGGTGATTAGGAGATGTGGAGTCGTTTTGGAGAAAATAAGCTAAAATTGTCTAAATTGAAGAAGAATTGCAAAAGGAGTTTAAGAAGCCACAATGACATGGTAGTCATAAGTGATTAGCTAAAATCTTGCAACGTATAATATAAGAAGACACCAAAAAAGAGTAGAGAGAAAATGGCAATATAAAAGGGACAAAATGACAATACAAAGGAGGAAAGAGCAGGGACAAATTGGCAACGACTTGAGACAAGATAAAAACGATCAGTAAAGAGGACAAAAACAACAACAGCAGAAGATAAACGTCAGCAGCTAGTAGAGGAGCACAACAGAGAAAACAAGAACAAGTGAAACGACACAGCAAAAGGAAAAGAGAAGCAGATAAAACATAGAAATAAAAGAGCCAAAATGACAAAAGCGTAGAGGAGCACAATAGAAAAAAGAAAGAATGAAACAACAGTAACAAAAGAAGAAACACTTAGCAGAAAACGACAAATAGTAGCAAACCAAAAGAAGCAACAAAAATGGCACCACAAGAGCAAAACATAGAGCAAAAGAAGCATAAATAACAAAGATAAAACGACAACACCCAGGAGAAAAAGAACAATCCAAAAACGCAGTGGATTGGGTGATGTGAGTGTTTTAACGTACGCAAAGGGTTTTCATTTTTAAAAAGAACAGGACTGTGTTTTTGGAGAAGAGAGGGAGACTTTTTGAGAGGCAGTACGTAAGTGACTCACTCGAAAAAATAAGCAGCAACTGGATCAAGTTTTAAGGGGCGTCTTCTGGGGGAGGGCGTAGACATACATATGGTCTTATTTCCACCTTTTGTTTTCAAGAGGAGAACAACATTGTTGTCCACTCATACACGTTCTCCTTTAGTTTTTTTTTTTGTAAGAATAATTTTTCTTTTGAATAATATTCATATGTTCTTTTTTTCTTTATAGCTTGTAACTATTTTTTTTTATTCTAGCTACAGGATTATATTGAAACATTAATTCTAAATCGATTGTGAGATTGAATAGGTTTATTTGAATTCAATTATGCATGAGTATTTAGTTATTTCCTGAATTCAGTGATTTTATGATAGTTTTTTTTGTTTTATCAAATAGATGCATATATTTAATAATCCTCAAATAATCTAATGCCAATTAAAACAATGAATCTGTAATTTTTTGTTGATTTTAATAAATAGAAATTGACATAATTTTATTTCCTCTTTAAGAAGTTTAATATATATAGTAGAATTAATTAATCTGATTACAATAAACTATCTATTAAGTTTGTTGGTTACAATTGGGTATTTCTAAATCTTAAGGTTGTCAAAACACTAAATCCTACAAGTTACCTCTCAGTTTGTTTTTCGATTAGAGAGTAATTATTTGATATATTCGTGATTCCAATACAAGATAAGGAAAGATTGGTTATTATTGATCTGTTCTTAATAACTAGAACCAATTTATTTATGAATATGTTGAACTGCTTTTGCATGAATGATCAATTACATGAATCAAGGTGAAAATAAATTCCTTTAACGAGAAGTTTGTTTAATTGAATTTCAAATCAATTCATTTTTATTATTTTTAATATTGCATTTTATCATAATTTCCACCCCTTTTTATTTTTTACTTATTTGTTTAAAAGAGATAAACTAATATTCCTTGAGGAGATGACCTTACTCCACTGTGTTATGTTAATATTGTAAGTAGGTTAATTATTTTTGGCCAATTTGACACTCACCAAATTTTGACGTCATTGCTAGGATTGATGTTAAGAATTTATTTCTTTTATATTTTTGTTTTACTTTTGTTCTGATTGATGCCCTGCTCTTCCCGTACAAGTAAACTCATTTGTGATCCAGAAGTCGAGAAGACAGCTGAGGCTAACAAAAATGCAAAAAAAAAACAAAAAGATCATTTGCATGCTTCAGCGTCTTATTTTGAAGAATTAGATCGTGAGTTTGAAAAGCAAGAGACTGAAGAGACGATTGTTGAAGAGCCAAGCACTGAAGAAAGGCCAATAGGTGAACGACCATAACAACAAACGTTAAGGGAGTTAGCAACTCCCGATGATAACTAGCAACCTTTGTGCATTGAATTTCATAATATTAATGCATCTTTTTTTAGCTTAAATCTGGTTTGATACACTTATTGCCTACTTTCCGTCTACTTACAGATGAGGATTCCCACAAGTATTTGAAGGAATTCCATGTTGTTTGCTCATCAATGAAGCCACAAGGAGTTACCGAAAAGCATATCAAGTTTAGAGCTTTTCCATTTTCATTGGCTGACAAGGCTAATGATTGCCTCCATTATTTATTTTCTGGGTCTATAGCCATGTGGAATGACTTGAAGAGGAAGTTCTTAGAGAAATTCTTCCCTGTTTCCTACGTTGCAAACATCAGAAAAGATATTTGTGGAATCCGACAATTCAATGGAGAGACACTGAATGAGTATTGGGAGAGATTCAAACAACTATGCACAAGTTGTCCTCAACCTCAAATTCCAGACCAACTGCTTATCTAGTACTTCTATGAAAGTTTGCTACCAATTGATTAGAGTATGATTGATGCCATAAGTGGAGGAACATTAGTAAATAAAACCATAGATAAAGCAAAGAGATTGATCTCTATCATGGTCGCTAATGCACAACAGTTCGACACTAGATAGGATAGTGCCCAGGAAGGGTTAATAAGGTTAGTGTTTCTTTCACTGATCAAAGATTAGATGCTCTGACTTCCTTGCTAGAAAAGCGGGTTGTAGGACAAATTCAATGGGTCAAAACATGTGGTATTTACTCCATAACGGATCATGCAACAGACATGTGTCCAACTCTACAAGAAGACCCCAATGAGCAAGTAAATGTGGTAGGAGAATTTCCAAGACCACTACAAAGGAGATATGATCCCTCCTCGAATCACTACAATCAAGGGTGGCAAGATCATCATAATTTCAGTTATGGCAATAAGCGACCAGGATTTCGGCCACATCCACCTCAAATGAAACCACCAATTCCACCACCTTAAGCATCATCATCTTCTAAGCTAGATATGTCTTTGGAAGATATTTGAAAAGTATGGCTATTAACACTCAAACTTTTCAACAGGAAACATTGGCAAGCATCCAAAATCTGGAAAAGTAAGTGTCCTAATTAGCCACATCCGTAAGAAAAATGGAAGTTGGGAAGGGCAAGCTACCTCCCTAAGTAGAAATTAATCCAAGGGAAAACACTAGTGTCATGAAACTTTGAAGTGGAAAGGAGGTGAAAAGCCCTATACCTAAAGAGTAAGCAACTAAAGAGCCTTAAGCTGAAGAGAACAATGCTCCTTCAAATGACTCAATAAAGGAGTTAACTAATGAGTCGGTTAACACTAAACCTAAAATTGTGATTCCCCCACCTTTTCCTGGTACGTTGGCAAAACCAATGAAAGAAGAGAAGGAAAAGGAAAAGGAAAATTTGAAGACTTTTTGCAAAGTTGAAATCAACATTCCTATACTAGATGCTATTGGTCAAATACCAAGCTATGCAAGATTTCTTAAGGACACGTGTTCTAAAAAGAAAGGGCATGAGATTGAGAGAAAATTTATGGTTAATCAAAACGTGCCGACCGTTGTATAAAGTAAAGTTCCACCAAAGTATGGAGATCTAGGTATGTTTGCCATATCGTGTATTATTGGCACAACTAAAATCTAAAAAGCCATGTTTGATCTAGGATCTTCAATTAATGTCATGCCATTGTCAGTTTATAGCTTGTTGAATTTAGCACCAATGAAGGCAACTAATGTAGTAATTCAATTAGTTGATAGATCTGTAATTTATCTTGAAGGCATGATTGAAGATATTTTAGTTAAAACAGATGAACTTATTTTTCTTGTTGATTTCTACATTGTAGATATAGGTAATGATGTATCTCCTGATGCTACTATTTTTTTGATAAATCAGTAAATATGATAAATCAAAAGGAAAGGAGTTATGCACAAAACAAGAGACTACCCAAAGAAGCAAGTCTCATTTCCAAAACCAAATTGAACAACCAAAACTAAAGAAAATAAGAAAAGCCTCTACAACAACAGCTACCTAAAGGAATAATAGTAGGAAACTAAATCAACACAGCAAAGCAAAAAAAACTACAATCAAAACCTAAATAAGGTTTCCACCCAAGGAAATCCTTGGAAAATCCAGAATGGGAAGACATTAACCAAACACACACATCTACAAGCTGAACTAGTAAAGCAGTTCAGCAGTCAAAACTAGAAAATATCACGATAAAGACTTCACAAATTGAAACTTCAGAACTAGAATCTCCTATTCTGTTGATAGATAAGATCTCCATGCATTAAAATACCTAGGAGGAGGAGGAGAATCTTTATAAGGGTCATCTCCTCTTGAGACCTCCTAACTGTCCTGATCTGGATTCAACCTTCTCTAAGTGTTTGAGCTTAGATGTTCCATAACTTGAAAAACTAATCTAGTGTTAATGCTCCCAACATCTAAGATTGTATCTTTAAAGGTTCGGTGGTTTCTTTTAGACCAAAGATTATACACAATAACAGAAAGAAGAATGATAAATAGGTTAAGGTCAATATTTCTATGGTTTGGAGGATGGTTAAACCAATTGAGAATGATTGAAAGATTTATTAGGTTAGGAAAATGAATCTAAAAATGGTTTAGAGAATGTATCCACACTATTTTTGAGTAAGAACACTCAAAAAATAGATGATCAACATACTCATTATCCAAAAAACATAAGGAACGGTGATTTGGGACATAAGAGAAGAGGAGTTTATCCCTCGTTTGCAATTTATTTAGATAGGCTAGCCACAAGATAAAAGAGCACCTTGGGCTAGTTCTTTTATGTCAAAGTAATTTATGCTAAGGAACAAGAGGATTGGGAGGTCTCAAAACAGTGTAGGCTGAAGCATTTGTGTATACTGTAAAGGAGCTACCCAGCCATTCCAATCTGTTAGGTTGAGAACACTCTATTTGGTATGGCAAAGGCTCCAGGGTATGGATGGTCTCAATTATAGCCTCCTGCCAAGTCCACACATTGTTACTAATAACATCAGAAACTTTTGCACTCATAGATAAATCTGATCCATTGATCAATTTGGGAGTCAAGAGATCCACAAGGATGCCTCTAGGATGCCAAGGATCCTATCATAAGAAAGTAGACACCACATTTCCTATCTTAAATCCGAATTGGTTCCAAATAAGATCCCTAACTTGTAACAACTTCCTCCAACTCCAAAAAATATAATAGGTTGGACACTCCAGAAATGTTTGTGTCTAAGAATAATAGTATGTACCCACTTGACCCACAATGCTTCATTATCATTAAAAAGAAACCAAATTCTTTTTCCTATAAGAACATTATTCCACATCGATAAATGTTTAATGCCTAAACCATCCTCTCTTTTAGGTCTACAAAGATCACTCAATTTAACCTTAGCATGAGAATTTGACACAATATTACCAGACCATAAGAAATTCCTTAATTTGATCTCTATGTCTTTGATAATGGAAGAGGGAAGAATTAAATAAATAAACCAATACGTCTTAAAAGTGGAGAGAACAAATATTTCCAACTGCAGTCTACCAACATAGGAAAGAGTTCTATGGGTCTATTTATTTACACTAGCATCAATTTTATCCAACAGAGACATGCAATCTCTTGCAGATAGATGATCTATTAAGACAGACAAATCCAAGTAACGAATAGGAAGGTGACCTCTGTGAAGACCAGTTAGAGTTTCCAACTAATGAGTCATATGATCTATATCAGTAGACAAAAAGTATTGAATCTTACTAGGGTTCATATCTAGACAAGAAAATTTTGAGAAAGTGCACAGGCAATCAAAAATAGTTTGGACAGACCCTATATCAGCATGGCAGAACAACAAAAGATCATCAGCAAACAAAAAGTGGGAGAGCTTAAGAGTTATACACCTCCAATGGTATTTAAAAGTGTCATTACAAGCTATAGATGCATCCATACTCCCAGAGAGAACCTCCATACAAAGAATAAAGAAATAAAGGGATAAAGGATCCCCTTGTCTCAAACTTGACTTACCACAAAAGAATTTCAAAAGAGATCCAGTGATCAAGATAGAGTACAAAGGAGAGGTAATTCACTCTTCAATCCACTTAATGTAAGTTAGAGGAAACCCTACAGCTAAGAGCACATTCAGGAGGGAATACCAATGAATAGAATCATAGGCTTTTTTCAAATCAATTTTAAAGGCACAACACTTATGATTATTTGAAATGTTATAATTTTTAAAAATCTCTTAAGCCAACAGGATATTGTCCCCTATTCGACGACCCTTCATAAAAACACTTTGACTTTGGCTGATATTGTGAGGGAGCAGGTTTTTAAGTCTATTGACCATAATTTTCAAAATCACCTTGTAAATCATGTTACAGTAAGAAATTGGTTTAAAAGCATAAACAGTGGAAGGGTGATCTATCTTAGGGATAAGAGAAATGAAATTAGAATTGAGCTCTTTGAGAAGCCTCCCATGTCGAAAAAAATCTTGAATGGCTAAAGTTATATCATTTCCAACAATATGCCAAGTTTTCTTAAAGAAAAAACCATTAAAACCATCCAGACCAAGAGCCTTATTTGGGTTAAAGGAGTCAAAAACATCCCTAATCTCTTGTGCTAAGACATCAGTAATGAGATTGTTCCTAAGATTTTTAGGAATAGGAGAAGGAAAAGAGTTGTCACATACTCTCTAGAGGAGAGTCAATCTTTCTTGTTCCCAAGCGTACTTTGAAAAAAAACCTAGACATTGTTTTTGTTTATCTTCAAAATCAACAATCCTATGACCAGTACCTACCAGTAAAGAATGAATGTTGTTTTTGTTTTTATTTGAAAAAATAGAATTATGAAAGAATTTGGTATTCCTATCACCCTCTTTGAGCCACTTAATAAGATTGTTTATAAAACATCTTTTGGTTCCATAGAGCCTTAATCAGATTGGTAATAACCTTATTTTCCTGGGCAACCAAATGAGGCATATTAGGCATTTATCGCATTTAATCTTGGATATTATTAAGGCAAGTTTGATAGGTTGCAACTCTAACATTCAAATCACCTACCTAATCAAAGTTTAAAGATTTGAGCACATTTTTAAGTAATTTAATCTTAGAGACCACACAGAACATTGAAGTTCCCCAGACCTGAAATGACCAAGCATTCTCTATAGTCTGAAGGAAATTAGGTTGAGAAACTAAGAAATTGAAAAAACTAAACGGAGAAGGTCTTTTCGACTGAGTGGCAAAAACCTTAATCACCATAGGGGAATGGTCAGAGATGTTAGGATTTTCAATCACTTCATAGGATCTAGGAAAACAAGAACTCCAATCCAAATCAACAAGAGGTCTATCTAACTTCCTGGCTACAAATAGGCCACCTGATTATTTATTGGACCAAATGAAACTAGGACCACTAGAGTTTAAATCAAACAAAACACAATCCTCAACACACTTTCTAAAGTCCATATATCAGTAAGAGTCGAGGAACTAAAAGGATCAGCATGATGAGAATACAAAATAACATTAAAATCCCTAGCAATAACCCACAGATGACTACCAACATTCAACTTGATATTAGAAAGAGTAGACCAGATGAACTTCCTATGATTATAATTATTAAAACCATACATATAAGTCACAAAAAGAAGAAGCATTGTTAAGAGGAGTCACCTTTATATGAATTACTTGGTCAGTAGTAACAACAGGAGAACATATGTAACAGTCCAGATTCCAGGCTAACACTAGCGTTGCATTAGAGGCCTGAGATAAGTTACTATAACTATGTCATCTAGGAAATAAAGAAGAGCTAATGTTATTCAAAAGTGCAAGAGACTTAATTCTAGTTTCAATCAAGCAAACAAAAGAAACTAACAACATCTTAAGATAGGATTTCACAGTTAACTGTTTTTTTGAATTATTTAAACCACTAATATTCCAAAAAAGTAAAGACATAAAGTAAAGACTACACTAAAGACCTACGACTTAGGTTTTCTCCTAGTTTTCCAACTCTTCCTAATAGTAAACTCCCCTTTTCACCATCAAGTTGACTCGGACTTTGTGTGACCTTAATTGAATTAGAAGGAACCAAATCAAATTTAGGAGGGATTACCCAATTCACTTACAACAGAGGGATCAACATCTGCAAGGCACCCTTTTGGATCATCTGGATTATCCTAAACTCCATTGCCCTTACTTTGATTAGTTGGGACAGCTAAAGGTCTGTTATCAATAGGAATTTGTTGTGCCTCCTCAAAGACTTGCTCAAGACCAATCTCAATAGGTTGGTTTACAATGAGTGGTTGTGAGACCTTCTCTGTACCCAGCTCTTGTTGCATCCTAGTCTCAAAAAGATGGCCTGTAGGCCTCCACTCCCGCTTTTGTGTGTGTTGTTCCGGTCTCCATGCATACTCCATCTGAACTTCATTAAAAGTTATTTGTCCAGCTTCATTATAAGTAGCCAACAGAAAACTAAAAGGCCAATTTCTCTACAGATCTACTTCCACACACATTTGGGCATACAGAACCCTGGACATCTTCACTAGTTGAGTGTCCATTGATAGCAGTTTCCCCACTGAACTGGTAGTTTGGCCCAACCCCTCACTATTCCAGTATTCATATGGTATATCATGGAACCTAGTCCACACCGGAACATATCAAATCTCTTCCTACTCACCAGTATTCAAACTCTATCTCCTTAAAAATAAAGGTTTCCCTTGGATATACCAAGGACCCTTCTATAAAATCGAGTTCATCCCTTCCTCCAAATAAAACTTAAATAGAAATTTGTTTGAACATGTAATCATAGTTTCTGTTAAACCAAAAGCTAGCCAAGCTTTAGATAATGCTCTCTGTACTACTGGGAATGCAAGATGCGCTTACCAATAAAAAAACCAATCAACGCATTACAAAAAAGAGTTGCTCCTTTTTGTGCTAACTCTGGCAGGGGGATGATCAAAATCTGATCGTCCTTTATCTCTGGAGGGTAGTAGGCCAAGGCCTTTGCATCAGTGGACTCCTCCACCCTGTCCAAAACAACTAATTTCCATGTTTTAGGTAGTTGAGCTTTCTCAGAAGCTTGTAAGCCAAAATTTGCAAGCTTTTGAAGGTTAGAAGAAGACGTAGGCTTTGTTGAATGAATAATCACAGGGGGCAATAACGACTGATTTTTTACAGACCTCAGTACATAAGAAGATATCGGAATCTTCGAAGAGGGGTCTTGATGGTTTGGGTTCACATTTTGGATGAAGTTAGGGTTAGGGGAAGAAGGTGAAAGGGAAGGGCTGGGTGAGGGAGTCGAGATGGGAGCTAAAGGAAAATGAGAAGGTGAAGAAGATAAAGAAGCCATCAAGAAGGGAGGAAGAAGGGAGCAAGTACACCAGAGGCCAAAACAAGTTAAGGTTTCTCAGCTAATCTTTCTCTCTCTCTCATATTGGCCTATATTGTTTAAGGATGCTGCTATTATTTTACTAGGAAGGTCATTCATGGAAACAACAAAAACTAATATTGATGTTGATTTAGGTACTTTAACTTTTGGATTTGATGGTAATGTTGTCACTTTTAATATATCAGATACCATGAAACACCCAGATGACCATGATTATGTTTTTCATATTAACATGATTGATGCTATAGTGCAAGAGCATTTTGAAAGTGATTTGGGGCAGGATAAGTTAGAGGTCGTTTTAAAGAATAACCTGATATGTAGGGATGCCAAATTGAAAAGTGAGATTAAGCTTAAACACACTATTCTGACACTTTTATCCATGCCAAAGATAAAAAACAAGTAAGTGAATATTTGTACTCATTTACCTACTATTTCTAAAAGAATTCTTCCTTCTGTTGAACATGTATTTAGGAGAAGGTGAGACCTTACTAGTTACCATTGTCAATGATTTCACTATGGTGCAAGTGGAGAATTTGACACGAGTGCTGAAAGACTATAAACAAGCCATTGTTTAGACCTTGGCGGACATAAAAGGGATCAACCTTTCAGTATATATGCTTTGCATCCTCCTCAAACCTGACTCCAAACCTATAAGAGACCCTCAACGCAAGTTAAATCTAGCAATGAAAGATGTGGTGATGAAAAAAATTCTAAAACTATTAGACTTAGGGATAATCTTCCCTATTTATAATAATCAATAGGTAACTCCAGTGTATATGGTTCTAAAAAGTCTAGTTTTACATTGGTTAAAAATGAAAGGAATGAATTGGTGCCTATGAGATTATAAACTGGATGGCGGATGTGTATTGACTTTCGCAAGTTAACTGTCGCCACAAGAAAGGATCATTTTCTACTACCTTTCATTAATCAAATACTTGAAAAGTTAGTAGGTAAACTATTTTTCTATTTTTTGGATGGATATTCTGTTTATTATCAAATTGTTGTAGCTCTGAAAGATCAGGAAAAAAAAAACAACCTTTACTTGTCCATTTGGTACTTTTGTGTATTGACATATGCCTTTTGGATTATGCAATGCTCCTGGAACTTTTCAAAGATGTATGATGAGTCTTTTCTCTAATCTAATTGAAAGTTGTATTGAAATTTTTATGGATAATTTCACTGTTTATGGAGATTCTTTCAATCATTGTCTTAATAACTTGTCTACGGTTTTGAAATATTCTATTGACACCAACCTTGTTCTTAATTATGAAAAATGTCATTTTATGGTTAAAAAAGAAATAGTTTTGGGTTGTGCAGTTTCAGCAAAGGGTATTGAGGTAGATAAAGTCAAGGTCGATTTAATTGCAAATTTACCACATCCTACTAATGTTAGGGAGGTTCGTGGTTTTCTTGGTCATGCAAGTTTCTACCAAAGATTCATAAAAGATTTTTCTAAGATTGTTCAACCATTGTCCAAATTGCTGGAAAATGATGTGACCTTTGCATTTAGAGAAGAGCATCAAAGTGCTTTTAAGATATTGAAGGCATTACTCACATCTACTTTAATCATACAACCTCTGAATTGGGATTTGCCATTTGAACTCATGTGTAATGCAAGTCACTATGCTGTTCATGGGCAAAAAGTTGGGAGAAATATCCATGTTATCTAATAGGCATCAAGAACATTGAATCATACGCAATGCAACTATACCACTATTGAAAAGGAGCTTTTAGTTATTGTACTTGCTTTTGAGAAATTTAGGACTTATTTATTAGGATCTAAAATTGTGGTTTATTTAAACCATGCAGCTCTCAAATACCTGATGGAAAAGAAAGAGTCGAAGCCTAGGTTAATACAATGGATCCTTTTGCTATAAGAATTTGACTGGGAGATCAAAGATCGTAAAGGAGTTGACAACTCTGTTGCTGATCATCTAAGCATACTAGTGCGTGAAGAAGATCCCTTGCCAATTCAGAGTCCTTTCCAGATGAGAAATTATGGCTTGCTTAAGGTAAACAAGATAAGGAACCATGGTTTGTTGATATAGTGAATTTCCTAGTCACTAGTGTGCTTCCACATAATTTGAATAATTTTAAAAAAATAAGATTAAAAGTGACTCTAAGTATTATATATAGGATGAATCATACTTATGGAAAATAAGTTCAGATTAGATTATTCGCATGTGTGTGCCTAATGATGAAATTCATTCCTTTCTTACTTTTTGTCATAAGCATGCATATGGTGGACATTTTGGTCTAAAAAGAATAGCTAGGAAAATTCTAGATAGTAGATTCTATTGGAAGACTCTTGAAGGATGCATGCTTGTTTTCCAAAGGTTGGGAAAATGTCAAAGAGTTGGAAATATATCTGTAAGGGATGAAATGCCTCAAACTCCTATTTTAGCCTGTGAAGTATTTGATGTGTGGGGCATAGATTTTATGGGACCTTTTCATAACTCTTTTGGTTTTTTGTATATTTTGCTTACTGTTGATTATGTATGAAAGTGGGTAGAAGCTAAAGCTACCTGCACTAATGATTATAAATTTGTTTTAGGATTTTTTAAATCTCACATTGTTAGTAGATTTGGGGTACCTAAAGCAATCATTAGTGATCAAGGTATGCATTTTTGCAATTGCACAGTGGAAGCTTTGATGCGCAAATATGGAGTCCATCACCATGTAGCAACCACCTATCACCCACAAATAAATGGACAAACTGAAGTCTTCAACCAGGAAATAAAGAATATCTTGGAGAAAACAGTCAATCCCAACTATAAAGATGGGAGTTCGTGTTTAGATGATGCATTATGGGCCTATCGGACTGCTTACAAAACACCCCTCGAAATGTTGCCTTATTGGTTGGTTTTTAGTAAGATGTGTCATTTACTTATTGATATTGAATATCGTGCTTGTTAGGAAGTTAGCAATGCAACTTTGAGGCTCAGGCAGCGGGAGATGAGTGAAAGTTACAACTCCAAGAATTGGAAGATATACGGCTGGAAGCATATGACAATGGCAATAAAGAAAGGCGTTGATTGGGAGGGAACCCAATGATTTTTGTTTGAATTCTTATTTTTAAAAAAATCCAAACACTCACAATGTAGACAGCAACCACGCCACACTCAAGTCCTCCACCATAGCTTATCTAGGGAAGGTTTTTTTAATCTTATGTTTTCTATTCTCTCCTCTCCTTTGTTAATTTTTGGTGTGCATTGTGATTTGTGTTCTACTATTATTATATTTTCTTTCCTTTTTGTGTTTATGTGCTTTGTGTTTTTCTACATTGGGGACAATGTAGATTTTAGGTATGGGGAAGGGATTTCTTGAATTTGTTGAAAATAATTAAAAAAATTGTTTCAATTTTGTAAGTTAATGCTGGACTCCGGTTCCGGAGCCCGACATTCGGAGATATTTAATGGTTGAAACTCATTGCAAATTTTTTTTACAATTAAAGCGTATGCGAAAAATTGAAAATCAAATCGGTCTGATTTATTTAAAACCATTTCAGTCATAAAGATGCAACCATTATTGAACACATCAAAGTTTCAATAATCACTTGGGCCCATCACAGAACACAAAGCTTGTTTTCAAAACATCTTTACATTTCAAAAACCACCCCTTTGCTTTAATACAAATACAAAATACAAAGT
>JAOSBK010000206.1:7111591-7136370 GCA_027568895.1 Erythroxylum shatona | reverse complement strand
ACTAGGAAATTTTATGAAGCACACATTAAAAAACTTATAGATTAAGGTATCTTTATACTGCAGATGTCAGTAGTAGATATTCCCCTGCGTATAAATTCAGTGGGCACTTTCACTGCGCATTTGCGCAGAGTTTACCTACTAGTTTATAGTTATAGAAAAAGTGGTAAGCAATCTCTATTATAGGGGCATAGAGTCAGATTTTAAGACGTTATTTACGTTACAGTACAAATAATGCAATACTTTAAGACGTTGAGTTGGAATCATTAGTCAAAATCGCATCACTCAGTGCTTAACCTTAACACAATGTGCAATATTGAGCAAGCAGATGCACAATTATCCGAAGGTTTTGACTTCCTTTCTATATCATTCTTCAGAAATGAACTCCTTTGCGAAGCCTAACTTTTAGACAATTGTAATATAGACCTGCAACTTTCAGCTCGTTTGAAGCATCAGAACTTTTCAATTAATTCAAGATTGAGTTCTAAAACTTCTTTTGTATTATATACAAAGAAGAATTTTATATAATATCCAATTGTTTTATTCAAAAAGATTATAATATCTTAAATTTTAATAATCATTTTAGATATTTTAAATATAAATCATTTTTATTCAAAAAATATAATATCTTAAATTTTTTATTTATCATAATGAAAAACTAGCAACAAGAGACCACACATTTTCCTACATATTATTCAATCCAAATCAACTGCAGTACTCCGCTTAGTCAGCGACACAACAACATTCACAATTTGACTCTTCTCTTCCTCCATATGATCTGTGACGATAACCTTGTACCTACTGAAAACCTCGTCAATAAGTGCCTCACCAAAATGGTTCACAAGCAATGGCTCAGTCACAACTCTCATGCTTTTTGCTACGCTGTATCCAAAATCTTTAAATGCATTTGTTGGGTTTAACTCATCTGCATAAGCGTTCCAGTTCACTTCAAAGACTTCCAAGCGATCTATGTCGAAAGACCCTTCTTTTTCAACTTGGGTTTTCACTCCAGAGGCGATGGTGTGTACTGAGGAATGTTAAAGGAATCAAGTTTCTCTTCCTCCATCATTCCCTATATCAAGCATGAACAGTCTCATCAATTGTAATTCTACCCTCAAAAATTTTGAATCATCAATATCTTCCAAGCTCATATCCACAAGGCTTATAGTACTGATTGCATTAAAGCCTGGTTCAATTGGTCTTCCTTGTAACATTGATGCACATAAAATTAGTATGAATTGGTGTCCTTAACTTTTTTAAACATTACTTGTGTTCATTTTATTAGTTAATTTTATATTACAATGATTTTAATTATTTCATTTATCACTTGAAATTATTAAAAATGAGAATGGTTAAATTAAGACGCATGAATTAAGAGTTAAAATTATTTTTCTTAATGATCAATTGCATAGTTGCCATATATGTTGCTGTCTTAGTTTCCAGTCCAATTACGTGTATGTTATAAGAAACATGAGAAAAGTTACTAGCAAGTGTAATTACCTCTACGATCATTTCTTTGAGAGCCATGGCCAAAAGCTCCCATATGTAGCAGCATTCTTTGCTACGTGGATCCTCACTCTTTCGTCCCTCAAATGTCAAAGTCATGCGACCTCCTGCGATCATTTCCTCCAAACGACACTTCAAAAACAACGAAAAGTCTTTTTGAAATTGATCTTGATAGGCGTTAATCACACTTGGCGGGCTAGCACTAGCCATATAAATATTCCATTTGTTTCCCTCCAGCCCTTCAGGAACCTGATGATGTACGAGATGAAAATTTTAATTTCAGACTAAATTTCGAGAAACCAAACATGAAGCAGAGTTCAGTGCTACCTGGGACAGCCACATGAGACTGGAAGAGGAGTGGACAAAATGCAGACTGTTGCTAGGGAAAAGCCTGCCGTAGAAAGAGCCAGGAACTCCAGTGAAGAAACATGGCCCAATTCTTGGTCCTACTTGTTTATTTAGTTCTTCTTGGAAGCCTGACAAGGACTTGAAAATACTGTTGAAGTCATTTCCTGGAAGGTCATTCAAGAACACCTGATACTCTGGTCCTTGGTGGCCTAACCTCTGGCAGAGCTTTTGAACAACTTTGATAAGTTCGGATACAGCAAATAGAGTGTTTGGCCCTGAAGAACATCCCAAGTCTGCAATGGCGAGAGTCGTAGGGAGGATGTTACAGTACAGATTGGCAATGGCCTCTTCAGAAATTGGCTTTGTCATGGATATCACCTTTCTCTGTGTGTTTGAAAAGGAGCAAAACCTATCAACTGCTTCTCATCTGAACAGTTGTTGAAGTATTTGAACGACAATATTTTGCTCTCGTTATGACAAACAAATCACGATGAGAGGCACGTAAAGAAAATTGCGTTCAACTATTGGTCACGCATGACAAATAAGTTAGTAGGTTTTGGCTTTCTAGATAATTAGGTTGAGTTCTTAGATTGATGTTGTATTCTTATGTCCTAAGTAAATCAAATTTTGTTAACTGTATTTTCAACTGAAACTTAACCGGTTTCATGAAAAGGAATAGTTCATAATACTTGCATTGATTTGAGAATGTTGTAACATCCTAGGCATCTAGAGCTGTTTCTTCATATTGGTGTAAAGGAAATTTGAGTTGATTTCAAGCTTAATCGTCATAGGAACTGCCTGACCTGTAATATTGAGTTTCTGGCATAACTTGTGTCTTCCATTCCGCCATTCATGTGAAGCACTTGTTCAATTGCCATAATGTCTCTTTGTAGCTATCTCTCTCTCTCTCTGTTTTCTCTTTTGTGTGATGTGGTCAGGGAAATGCTCCTCCATATATAGACCCAGCTAGCTATTTGCACTAATTAAGATGAAAGCTTAATCTTGTTAAGATATCGCATAAAAAGGGTGTGGAGTTTAATAACGTTGTCTACGTGATCATACAACGTAGTAATCTTACGGGCAGTAGACGATAATCTTGGAGTTTTTGGGTTAAGGTTGTTGTGTACCATAATTAAGGGTTCTTATCTAATCAGCTTATAATAAATTACTTGACAAATTGGAGAGTCCACCCAATTCTCATGGTCTTTCAATCACCTGCTGCAAAATGTGACAACCCGCATATCAAATATAAAGTATATGGAACAAAAAAAAAAGTATATGGAGGCGGTAATACTTGGATATGGTTTGATAAGTAACTTACAATAAGCCCGCTCAAATGCAATCCAAGCTTTACAGCTTTGAGACATGGGATACCCATAGAAGCAAGAGTTTATGTTCTAATACACGATGGGATTTGGCAGGCTAACGTCAGGGGATTCTCCACACTAAGGGAGCACCTGCCACAACTAGAGGACAACCTTACCTAACGTCATACTATTCACTATGATTATATGGTGCATTTAATCATGAACCCTTAACTCACGTACGTTCTGTCGCCCATATACCTGACCCTTCTTTTCTGTGATGGGCAGAGACTAAGTAGGTAAGGAAAAATGAATATAAACGATGGTTTGGGTCCCTATTCTCTCTACACATCTTGTTGACACCATCGGTTGTGCTAAAAAAGAGGATAGAAGCTCCAAACTTCACGGAGACATTCAGATTTTTAGTAGAGAGACAATGGCTGGAGGTATATTTTTCTTGGTTAAGCTTCCGTTGTTGTACATATATATATGGATTTATATGCATGTATCTTTACATTAAAGTTGTTGTATAAGATGCATGCTACCGCTAGGTTTATTTTTCATTTGATATCAGAGCTATAGATTACCTCTATCTTGCCTTAGAAACCACCGAAATGCTTATCTCTGTTTTTCTATGTTATGGTTGAGTTTCTGCCAAATATATACATTTACGGTTGTTGGAATTTTTTGACATTTTGTACCTTCTGCAGATGTTAGAGTCGTGTTTTTGTCATCCATGGAGCACTCGACATCGTCTGAACCATGAAGAATGAGGAGGGACGATGACCATACATGGAGCTTCGAACATTATCATTCGTGGAGAGTTGAATGGTCGTCTTTTCGACGTCTCGTGCGGTTTGCAACATCCACGTTGTCCCAACGTTGGCCTCTTTGCAAACTCCAGCGTCCACTGCTGTTCTAGAGCGTCGGAGCTCCGTCTGGTTCTAGCTGGGTCACGCTCAACTCGGCTGGAGGTTGAAGACGACCCCAATTTTGATTTTCTTTTTAATAAAATAAAAATTATTAATATTAATTCTGTTAATATTAGTGATAAATTGGATTAATTCAGACCTAACCTATTATGTTATTGTTTTAATTATAAAACCATTTTTGGCTCTTAATAATTTATGAAAAATATTAAGTCTTAATTATGTATGTCTTATGATTAGAATTTAAGTTTATGACATGCATATGATGATTGTTTAATTTTGCACAAATTACATGTGATTCATTAAAATTTTGTGTATAAATTCATGATTATTATACATGCAAAACTAGATTAAATATTTTTTGCATTATTATTTGATTCATTTGCATTATTTATTAATTGATGCAAATATTTAGGCTTTAATTTAAAGCTTAAAATAATGTTAGTGATCATATGATTTTAATTAATTTGGAGTAGCCACAACATCTCAAATTAATTATAATTATATATTTAGTTTTAAGATCACATTAATACATTAATTGTAATTAATCGTACGTGATATGATAAAATCTACCCACAAGAATTTTATTATATTTGTGTGATTAATTAGGATAAAATATCATATTATATTTCTTAATTTACCAACATGAATTAAGAAAAGGAACATAATTCAATAGTTTTATCATAAAGTTTCAGATGAATCTAATTGAATAACACTTTAGCTCATAGGCAAGTCTTATGTCACTAAGGTCATCTATTAAATGCATGATTTATATTGGTAAATCATGAATTATTATTGGTCTCAAAATATATATAACGAGCATATATTTTTATTTCTTAATTTGCAGTTACTCAAACAATTAATATTTCTAATCTTAAGTGTGATATTCCCGAATTAAGAGGTGACAACTATAAGATTTGGAAGGAGATAATTCTGCTTCATTTGGGCTGAATAGATATAGATTATGCTATTAGGAAAAACCAACTATCGAGTACGGCTGAGACCAGCACTCTAGAAGCTATTGCTCTTTATGAAAGGCGGGAGAGATCTAATCGTCTCTTCGTGAGGTTCATAAAGACCAAAATATCTGCTGGCATTTGTAATTCTGTTGAACAACATAGTATGTGAAAGATCTATTAAAGGCCATTGATGAAAAATTCGCTGCATCTGATAAGGCCCTTGCCAGTACTTTAATTATGCAGTTGTCATCCTTAAGGCTCATTGGGATAAAGGACATATGTGATTATATCATACATATGAGGGACATAGTGACTCGACTGAAAGCACTGGAAGTTACAATATTGGAATCTTTCTTGGTGTATTACATGTTATGCACTCTGCCTCAACAATATGGTCCTTTCAAGATCTTCTATAACACACATAAAGACAAGTGGTCGATCAACGAACTGTTGACCATGTGTGTGCAAGACGAGGAGAGGTTGTTGATGGAAGACGATGAAAGGGTCAATTTGACCATTTTAGGAAAGAAGAAGCAGGACGATGCCAAGAATAAGGGAAAGGCAAAGTTGCTCCTCAATCCGATATAAAGAAGCCGTCAAAGTATTTTTTCTACAAGAAGAAGGTATATATGAAAAAAGAATGCGCTAAATTTAAAGACTGGCTCGAGAAGAAAGGTACTCAAATTTTATTTGTTTGATATAATTCTAATATGGTTAATGTTAATCATAGCACATGGTGGATTGATTCTAGTTCTACAATCTATGTGTCGAATAATTTACAGGGTATGTAAAACCTAAGAAAGCCGGTGGAAAGTGAACAAGTCATCTATTCAGGAAGCAAGACGAGTTCACATGTGGAAGTCATCGATACTTATAGTTTGGTTTTGAGTAGTGGTTTTGTTTTGTGCTTAGAAAAGACCTTTTATGTTCCAAATTTCTTCAAAAATTTGATTTCTGTATCAAAACTTGTACCATTTGGTTTTTTCTTTAACTTTTTAGATTCTGGTTTCAGTTATGTAATGGATCTAAAGTTATTAGTTGTGGTATATTATCTGATGTTCTTTATTCCCTTCAGTTACAAAATAATAATACCTATAATTTGATACGTGTCACTGCTAGATTGAAATGATGTGTTGTGAATGAAGAATCCTCGATATTGTGGCACTGTAGATTAGGACACATCTCTATTGAGAGAATTAAGAGATTAGTAAATTAAGGAGTACTTAGTACTTTGGATTTTGCAGACTTTGAGACTTGCGTGGATTGTATTAAGGATAAACAAATTAACAAGTCTAAAAAGGATGCCAAGAGAAGTACAAACCTATTACAAAATCATACATACAGATATTTGTTATCCAGATATGGATGCAAATAGTCCAAAATACTTTATCACCTTCATAGACAACTATTCGTTATATATATATCTCTACTTATTTCGTTCTAAGAACGAAGCTTTGGATGCCTTTAAAATATTTAAAGCTGAAGTACAGTTTAACAAGATTAAGATGAAAGCTTAATCTTGTTAAGATATCGCATAACAAGGGTGTGGAGTTTAATAACGTTGTTTACGTGATCATACAACGTAGTAGTCTTATGGGCAGTTGTGGATCACATGTTCTATAGCTTAGCTATAGGAGAATAATTAGATAGTCTCTCTCTATATATAGACTTGTATTCTGCCAATGAATATACAATGAAACACATTAAGCCAACTTTTTACTTTTTCCTATCTATTTCTTAAGAAAGCCAACTCTCTACTTTTTCCTATCCATTTCTTAAGATATGTAGGTATTCTCAACATGAACCATTCATTTGAGTGGGAGTAGACCTTAAATCTATTTATAATTTTCTCTAGACAGAACAATGAGAAGGAATCTTTCGTAAACAAGTCACCACTTCCATATACATGATATGGAAATAATGCAACCACTGAATCTACCAACAAAAGGAGCTTGACAAACACCATCTAGTTGAGAATATCGTGAACTGGATGAGAGCGGCAATAGTAGAAAACAATGTCACTTCCCTACTTACTACAAATATGAGAACTATGTGACAATTGTAGCTCCTAGTATTGTTTTGTGATGTAGTTGTTGTAAAAATCGACCATATTAGAGCAAATTTGCGGTTAAATAAGATTGAAAGAATAGTAATAAATACACATATTTTACGTTAAAAAACTCTCAAATTAGGGTAAAAAACACATGCATGAATAGAAGAATTTTGCTACTGAAAAAACTAAATAATTATAAGAAAAAGCTAGACCAAAAAATATACATAATATTTTTATCTCTCTTTTTCTTTATTTTCTTTCTCACCTTGCGTCTCTCTTTATTTGCTTGTTGTGAATTTTTTTATGTTATTCCCACCATTTTATAGGCAGGAGTGCCTTTGTAATTCGTTACCTACCAACCACAATTGTTGACTGTAGTCAATGCCTGCTAATCACAATTGTTGACAATAGTAACCTGTAATTAAACTTCATTCTCTTTTCTTTTAATTATTGACAAGCACTTAGCTAGAAATTTAGAGTTGGTGCGACCTGTGTATTTTTGTTGTAGCTTGAACTATAGTAATATACTCAATTATTTCATTTCCAAAAAAATTATGCTGAAGTGTGAATGAATACGACTATAGAAAGATTTGTGGGATGTGTGGCTCTGCATTGAATTAACAAAACACATAACTTGTGATTCAAGGGCTCAGAATATGCTTGGTGCGTAATCCTGGTCACAAGAGTCGAATAATTTGCGATTCAAGGCTTCAGAGTCTATTTGGTCAGTGATCCTCCTGGCATGAGATTTTAGCTAATTCTTATGTAAAATAAAAGTTGGACCACAAGATGCTGACTCGTGGTCCTTAAAAATGTGTACAAATAAAAGTTGGACCACAAGATGCTGACTCGTGGTACATAAAAATGTGTATAAATAAAAGTTGGACCACAAGATGCTGACTCGTGGTCCATAAAAATGTGTATAAATAAAAGTTGGATCACAAGATGCTGACTCGTGGATACCAAAAAAGCAAAATGTACAAAGGACAACTAAGTGAAGATGAGGAAATTGTGATAATATTCTAATGGTAGTTGCAGTGTGCTCGGCAACTTTTAATCGCGTTAGAAAATAACTGTGTAACAGCACAAGATCCACCGAGTACAATTTGACCATCCAAAGATTTTAAAATTTAGACTAGACCAATTAGTCCCATCGAAAAATTTTGCACCAATTAGTGGTCCAGTTTAATTTTACCTAATAACCTTTGTATATAAATCGGCTCTGGTCTATCATTGTACAGAACTACAAATATACCTAAAGACTACTTCAAGTTCCATTTCATTATAGTTTTTCATCGATTTTTGATTCATTTTTTGGGTTTTTTTTGCATATATGTAAAAGTGTTATATATAAGACTAGCTATACAAACGGGTTAAAAACGAGCTAAAAAAAGTGAAAAACTTGTCCTAGGGTGTCAAAAATCACCTTCCTTGTCAAAGGGCGATGCACTGTTTGACGCGTGCACCGTACATGCCTGACGATGCTACAGTACCAATGGAGTGGCGGTACGGATGGCGTATGCACCGACAATTGTCTCCACGCGTTGAGTGATGCATGTAGTGCACCTGCCTCAAATGGAACACTCTCCCACGAGTGCGGAATGCACACTCTAGCATTGGTCTTGACACGTGGGTGACAGGGATTCAGACACATGGCGGCATGCAAAGCGCACGCGTGCACGTTGCGCCATACAGTAAAGTCGTATGTGCACGTGGGAGGCGCGTGCATAGCATCTGGCATACATCTATAAGCACGAATGCATCGCATGCGCACCCCTCACTCACGCACAGACTGACGCCTACTAATGTTAACTCTATAGTAATGTTGATGTCATGCTGACATCAGCACCCAAAAAAAGGAAAATTTTCAAAATTCTCATAAAGTTACCCTGGGTCCTTTTTGGGTCAATTTCTAGCTTGGCAGAATTTTTAAGTGTTTTTTAATTTTTTTGGATTTATTACGTCGGTAATTAAATTCCGGAAAAGCTTTTAAAGTTAATTTTGAGTGCATTTTTGTACTCTAAACTGCACATAAGAGAGGCACTTAAAGTTTTATGTCTCGTGCAGTAGGTTTGGTATTTGGAAAAATATGATAGTCACTCTCATTGCAAATTTTTTTTTAAAAAAAATCTCAAATAAAGTTTAATGACAATGTCTGCAGTACTGATATGTGATTAATTTACGATGCATTTGGTTTTTGCATTTATAACTGATTTTCGCATACATTATGCCTATATATAATGTGATGATGACATAAAAATATATGCCTTATGCTTGTGAACTTTCTAAGGTATTAATAAAAAATGTAGTTACCAAAGTGACCTTTCAAGTCAGTACTTTGAATTGTTCTGCTCACATGTTAATAGGATGTCTTTGCCCTTTTGTTTGGTTATTTTGCTCAAAAGTGTTAGTCTTATATAGAATTTTGAGATATTCATAAAGGCATTAGATGAAGGAAAGTCATTACTTAAATGATCTATTCACCTAAAGGTGGTAGTGTAATGAGAGTTGATGACTTGTACAATAATCACTTTTATGTAGGCATCTAATTACATATATTATATATTCAACCAAAAGATGTTTCATAATATATGTGATCAAATGCTCAATAAGGATATTGCTTTAGTGCTTTAAGTATCACTCTTATCCTGCATTTATACTGATCTTTATATTGTCTTTTCTATTTAACAATCATCTTTTCTATAAACAACAATGCTGTCATAATTGAGACCTTAAATGGTTTCAATTTCAAGAAATGGAAGAAGGATGTGGAGTTTGCATTGGAGATGGCTGATGTCAGTATGGTGATGCACATTGAGAGTCCTTCTCCACTTACAAATATCAGCTTAGAAGCAGATAAAGTAGCTATGAAGGTTTGGGAGCAGTCAAATAGGATGTGCTAATTGACCATCAAGAGGTCGATCCCAAATTATCTGTTGAGTGGATTAATGGATACAACCATAGCGAAGGAGTTCATAAATAACATTTCTCAAAGATATAAGGTGTCATCTCATACGGAGGAAAGCACTTTAATTAAAGAGCTATTCTCCATGAAGTATATAGGAAAAAGAGGCATTTGAGAGTACATTATCAAGATGGTACACCTTTAGACTAGGCTGAAGGCACTTAATATATCAATTCCTGATACTCTCATAGTGCATCAGGCACTAAATACTCTCCTTCGAGAGTTTGAGATGTTGGCTACTTCCTACATCTCTCAGGATGAGGCCTGGGACATCAATGCTTTGATTTTCCGGTGTGCCGCAGAGGAGGAGAAGATTAAGAGTTCTTCTCATACAGCTATGTTTGCAACTACCAAAGGTAAGGTAAAGGTTACGTCCCAACAGCCTAAGGTTAAGGATAAGAAACTTAATCCCGCTCCAAAGATTCAGATTGGACAATCCAGCATTGCTAAAGGGCCACATAACCTAAAGGGTATGAGGTGCATCTTCTGCAAGAAGAAGGGGCATAGGAAGGTTGATTGCGAGAAGTACAAGTTACGGAAGGTTAAGCAAGAACTGACAGGTAACTCAACCTATATGATTTATGAATCCAATGTAGCTATAACCACATCAAGTTCTTAGTGGCTAGATAGTAGAGCTTCCAACCATGTTGCTTCCACAATGTAGGGGTTCAGATCTAAGAGAAGGCCGACTAAAGGAGAGGAAAAGCCGATGCTTGAAAACAATGAAAAGGTGGATGTTTTGTACGTAGGAGATGTGAGATTAAAACTCGATATGGGGTTTATATTAGTTTTATGATACATGTTTTATATACTATTTTTTAGACAGAACTTCATCTCTGTATCAATTTTGGATAAAGAAGGCTATCGTTTTGTATTTGATACTTCATTTATAAATATTTCTATCAATACAAGACATATCGGAATTGCCTTTTTATTTTAAAAATTATATAGAATATGTCTTACTCCTAACGAAATGTATGCCTCTTCTTATGCTGTTGAACCTGTTACTCGAAAGAGAGCCTTTATAAAGGAAACAACGTATATGTTATGACTTAAATGTCTTGGCCACATTTCCAAAGAGAAGGTTGAGAGATTGATAAAGCATAACATTCTCACGACTTTGGACTTCAGTGATCTGAAAACATGTATCGATTGTTTTAGAGGTAAGTTGACCAAGATAAAGCAAAAGGAGTCAACTCGTATTTATGGTTTATTGGACCTCATACATACAGACGTTAGTGGTCCTTATACAGTCAAGTTATGCAATGCTAGATATTTTCTAACATTTATAGATGATTATTCCTATCATGGCTATGTGTTCTTGCTTAAGGGAAAGTCTCAAGTTCTTGATAAGTTCAAGATCTTTAAGACTGAGGTTGAGAACCAATTGGAAAAATCAATAAAGATAGTCAAATCTGACAGGGGAGGGGAATACTATAGCAGACATAAGATTGCAGGATAAGAAAAGGGTGCGTTTGTTAGGTATTTGGAATCAGTTGGAATAGTGGCTCAATTCACTTTGCCAAGTTGTCCTGAGCAAAATGATGTGTCCAAAAGGTGCAATTGCACCCTAAAAGACACGATAAGGTCAATGCAGAGCAGGACTAACCTACCTGAATACCTTTGAGGTGAAGCCATTAAGATGACATTGTATATCTTGAATAGAGTCCCAAGTAAGTTAGTACCAAAGATGCCTTTTGAACCTTAAGTTGGAAGGAAGCCAAGTCTTGCATATGTTTGTGTGTAGGGCTGTCTTACTAAGGTAAGGTTATATAATCATTATGAGAGTAAATTGAATCTCATTCTACTCGTTGCTATTTGGTAGGTTATCTCGACCACTCTAAATGCTATAGATTTTACTGTAGAGAAGGAGGGGCTAGAATAGTGGAATCACATATGACTAAGTTTCTAGAATACTATATCCATGATGAGGGAGGATCTTCACATCCTTCAGGAGATAGCAAGACAAATATTGCAATTATTTTATATCTACTTCTCATACTGTCAGGTCCAATGGATGTACGTCTAAAGACTATGCCTATGTAGGCACAAGAACTTGTACCTACTAAGGAAGAGGCTTTTGAGATAAAAGAACCTATGCAGTTGCGCAGATCCATCAGAAAGAGATGACCTACTATCTCACCAAATTACATAATCTATTTGGGTGAGCAAGACTATGATATAAGACATATTGTGGATCCAGTCACTTTTACAAAAGCCGTTTCTGAACCATATGCAAATATGTGGTAAGAAGACCCCATGCAGATATGTGATAGAAAGTGATGAAGGATGAGATGCAGTCTATGAGATATAAAAAGGTATGTTAGCTTGTTGATTTACTTTAACATTGTAGACCTATTGGTTGCAAGTGGCTATTTAAGACCAAGAAGAACATATAGGATCAAGTTAAGTGATTTAAGGCATGTTTGGTTGCTAGAGGATTCTCTTAGAGAGAAGGAGTTGACTTCAATGTTACATTTTCTCCTTTATCTTCGAAGGATGCATTTAGAGTGATTGTGGCAATAGTAGCTCATTATGACATAGAGCTACATCAGATGGACATTAAGACTGCTTTCCTAAATGGTGACCTTTATGAGGAGGTCTATATGTAGCAACCTGAATGGTTTCAGGATCAAGATCAACTAATAAAGTTTGTAAGTTGACTATATCAAACATATGGTCTTAAATAAGCTTCAAACAATGGTACCTAAAGTTTGATGAGGTTTTGACGTCATTTGGTTTTGTGGAAAACAAAGTTAAAAGATGCTTATACTATAAGGTTAGAGGGAATAAAGTTATCTTTCTATTACTTGACGTGGATGATATCTTACTTGCATCAAATCATTTGAATTGTTGCATAAGGTAAAACAACTTTTGGCCAAACACTTTGACATGAAGGATTTAGGTGAAGCATATTTTATCCTTGATATACAGATTCACCGGGATAGATTTCAACACTCATTGAGCCTCTCATAAAGAGCATACATTGAATGAGTGTTACCAAGGTTTAATATGACTGGCTGTAAATATGTTGTAACACCTATCTCTCATGGTGAGAGATTATCTTTGGCACAGTGGTCGACAAAATCTGCAAATGCACAGAGTCATTCCTAGTACCAACAAATTGAGTATCTCAAGGTTGTCTCCCATAAGGACTAAAATACTCACTCAAATTTATCCTAATTACTTGAATGAAAGTGACAAGAAACTTAAAAGATGATTGGATTTGAGTAGACAATAAATTGTAAAGACTAGAAATAAACAAACAAAGGGAATTTGACGATTTAAACCTAGGGCTTTGAGGTTAACCAAATTAAGAAATTGATTAATAAATTATAGAACTGATTTAATGAAAAGTTACGATATTGCATAAATTTACTCATATTCTGTCTCAAGACATATAAGAATACCTAACTAGTTGATTACCATCTCTCAATGTGAACCTAACTAGTCAAATTTATTAAAAACAAGCAACCACAAGTTATCACACTAGTTTAGGATATCTCTATCTCTAAATCTAATGTGTTTATCTTCCTAGTGCATAAATCATACTTCACCTCTTAGTTCATGATATGATTCCTAAAGTTGCATCCATGGTGATCAAGCATAGAAACAATAATGAAATTCAAGAAAGATAAACATAACCCAAGAACTTTCATTCAACACCAATCAATTTATAAAATATAAATCAATCCCCCAAAGAAGGCTACATCCCTCACCCTAAATGGGGTTTAGTGCTAGAACATTATAAAAGAATCTAAACAAATAAATAAAATCAACTTCCATGAAAGAGTTGAGAGAGAAGATAGAGAGAATATAAAACAAGATTGCTTCCAATGCTTGATTCAATCCTCTTTGATCTTCTTCTTTGCCTCTTTTGGGTGCCTCCTTTTATGCAGCCTTGTTTTTAGTGTCCAACCTCCACTTTTGGTCTTAAAAATGAGTATTTATAGTGTCTTAGGCTCAAGGAAACCTCTTTTTGCTAAACAGGGGAATATAGGTCGTATTTGCACCGTTAAAGTCCCTTAGGTGGACTTTATGTCTACTGGGTGGACCTTTTCAGGTTTTGAAAGTGATTATGGCCAGCAAATGGCCATTAAGTGGACTTCATGTCTACTAAATGGACCTTCTCAGGTTTTCCAACTCCGGTCATGTCCGTTTGAAGGGACATAATGTCCGTTGGGCAGACATACATTAGGTATCTATAGAAATGTGCAATTTTATCCCTCTATACGGTAAAATGTCTCCTCATAGTCTTCACAGAAGTTGTAGAACTTGGAATCCTCTTCGAAAACATACTTGAATGACCTTAATCTGATATCCACAGAAAAAGTTATTCCTCTTTCCCCAAAATCTATCCATGTACACCAATTAAGCAACAAAGTTGAAATGTGTGAGAATTAACCAAATAAAGCTCAAAATTCATATAGAGATAAGTCAAATTAGTTCCAATTCATCCCAAAATCATATATAAATAATTTGACTTATCATTCACCTTTAGAATAATGGATTATTCTAGTTTCTTAGACTATTAAAAATTCTTAACCTACTTCATATTATCTCTTTAGATGTAAAATCCCTATTCAAATGTTAATTAACCAAAATTCCTTTTCACTCTTGATAGTGTAAGAATGCTTTAACTCATTTTATAAACTCTCTTGTTAGGTTTAACCCTAACCTAGGAAGATCTTATGACTTTCTGTAGAATAGCTCACGCTTAATCCTCTTCATGTTGTGACCTAAACATATATCTTATCTCTCAAATCTCTATACATGAATCAAATAATAAATCTTCCAATTTCATTCCTTCAATTAAATTAACGTAAAAATCTGAATAAATCACATAAAACTGGAATTTTATGAAATCAAATAATGAATAAGAGTATATCACATCGAAGTTCTTCCTACCTAAATCTATATCCATATTAGTTCATAATCACATAAAGAATATCAACGTAAAAACAATAAAGAAAATAAGATAAAGAAATTTTGGTTTTGAATCCTGAAATCTCCAAAAAGTTATTGATATCTTTCTTTGTCTCCAAAAAATGATAAACTCTTAATTAATAATGATGCAAAACAATTTCAAAATGACTTTTTAAACATTTCTTGGCTAAAAAATTTTCTTTTTTGCCTCTCCTTCTCATTAAATTTTCAAACCATAACTTTTAATTCATTATGTAACACTTTTAATTCATTATGTAACCTCTAATACAGGTTCATATAATTGACTATGTCTTCTATAAATTTCTCCAAAATTAACAATGCCAATATAGGTATATATATGAGATTGTATGGTGCACCGTGTTCTTCATCTAAGGGGGTAACAAAAAATGTGTAAGATGCATTGGAGAAACAAAGCAACCATATCATAACATGACCCTTAATATGGTTTTATTTATATTGTTGTATTTTATTGTATATTTTCAAATCTTCTAAAATTACCCCAGTTTGATCCAATTCTTCTCCAAATTTGCTTATTTTCCTTGTATGAGAGGAAATAAGACCTAAAATGATAAAACTTCTTAAATTAAGTATCAAATCCTTCAAAATCATCCAATATACAAGTAATATGACATGAAAATAATGCTAAAAATAATGTATATCTAGCATACATCAAATTATAACAAATTTTAATAACAATTTGTTATAATTATAATTATCGTTATAATATTTATGATTATAATATATATTGTTAATAATTTAAATTTCAATTATGATCATAATTACAATTTCATTACGTAATTTAAAAACACGCATAACACTAAGTATATAGTGTTAGAACATTTAAGTTAATGAATAATAACTTCCACTTTGGATCATTAACCAATTGACTAAATGAACAGTCACGACCATGACTCTTTTGTCATGGCCGTGGGCTATTGGTCACACCAATGACAACTATTGGTCATGGTTTATTCTCTTCATTTTATGCATTTCCTTGCCTCTTCTTTACTATAATCCTTCTCCTTTTTGCTCTATGAAGACAATTGAGTGTGAATCTCAAAAAGATGGCTCAAAGAGTATGCTTTCGACTCACTTTATCCATTATGCTTCCGAATTATGCCTAAAACCAAATATGAACTAAAATGAATGTCTTAACCATTTCATAGCAATAATCATTAGTGTTATAGAATAAATGTATAATCAATCAAGTATATATCAATGAACAAAATCAACAATTAGTATCAAGTAAAAAGCCACCTCTATAATGAATGTGTTAATGTTAATGGTATACCATGGGAATCCCTTCTAGAGAGTCACCTTAATTTAACTTGTTGTTCTTTATATTAAATATAATTAGTTATGAGACAATGAAGGTTGTTATTTTTTAATTTTTACTTGAATTATTTTACCGTATTTAAAAAAACAGATAACTCAATTCAAAAAGTTATCTTTATTAACATTTTATTTATATAACTAGCATAAAATGTCAATGATAATATTTGGAAGGGTTATCAATTTAAAAGGTTATCTTCATTAGCATTTTACTTATGTAATTGACATAAAAATACGAATGGTAATATTTGGAAGGGTTATATAACATCTTATTTCCTACATAATTTTTTAGTATCAAAGAGATTGTTGTATGTCAAGTACATAACCACAAAAGTTTTTATTAAAAGAGGCTCAAAAATTATGCTAAGGAAGAAAAAGAGCCACATAAATGATTTACATGTTAGTTTTTACGTGCTCTATTAGTCAAATCAGTAAAATATTAATGAAAACAACATTTTGAACCAAGTTTGTTAGACTTTTAAAAGACAATAAATTAAAAATTTTAAAGGTTTGGATACTTGAATGAAAAAAATTAAAATATTTTGATACTTTTAAAATTTGTTATCCTATTAGTGATTGTGACAGTTTCACATGATACCTCTATGTCTACCTTAAAAATAGATCTTATCCTCTCTATTTCAATTGTAAATGTTATCGTTTTTCATTAATAGAATTAAACATGCCATAACACACTCACACACATTTAAGTTTCTAAATTTATTTAGTTAATAGATTTGACAATAAAATCTTAATCAAGTTGAGATGTTCATAGTTTTTTCAATTGCTTATAAGCCTAGAAACTTTTAGTTCTTGAATAATATAAAAGAAATTGCATTTAATTTTATGTAATTTCCTTTATTTTCATATCATTGCAATTTTTCTTTTTACCTTTTCTTTACTGCAATTCCTTAATTTGATGTCATTCTTTATTTTTGCTTTCAAAATTCCTAACATTTGTAATATTATAGTTTCGTTCTTTCATATAACTTGGTGTAAAATTCTTAGTGACTAACCCTTTTTTCATTTTGTCTTTCTTTTATGGTTTTTTTTACCTTTTCTGATAATTTGGAAATAACCTCTCTACTAGTTAGCGTTAAGGTTGTGTACTATTAGACTTCTCTAGAACCCGTGTATCAATGAAATTTTAACTGGGTTGTTAACCTTTTCTAATGAGTTTTATAAGTCCAAATTTTCCCATCCATCTTCACCTTTTGCTTTATTTTTTATTTTTATTCTTTTCAGTTACAATGTCAAAATCTTAAACCATTCTTTATTTCTTATTTTTATTCTTTTTAGCTACAATGTCAAAACCTTAAACCGTTCTTTATTTCTTATTTCATTCTTTTCTCTTCGAACCATTGTTTGAGTTCTTTAACTTTAGCTCCCTCTTTCCCTATCAAATCCTCTCTCATTACGTCTTATATCCTTGAAGTTTCACATATTAAACCTCAACAATTTTACTCTATTTTCGTAACTTTATCTTTATTGCCCTTACTTAAGGAAATTTTGGCACCTACTAAGAATCCTTCTTTACCTCTTGCTAATGTATTGCCTTCTTTGGGAAATAATTCCAAGAAGACCTCCTCTATAATTAAGCTTGTTCCTTTAAAATTCATTTAGTCAAAATTAGGAGACGAGGATCACTATGAGCTTTTACTAAGATATATTGATCCCTTAGTCCAGATTGAAGAAGTTATAACTTCTCACCTATGGAAACTTTAAAACTTTAAGTTTTAAAATGGAAAACATCTCAAGGTCTAATTCATTGATATAAACTTACTTTTGGCCATTGGATTGGATGTAAATAACAACATGATTCTAATTGCATAGGATTCAGAAATTATGAAGACTGTAATTAGGTTCTTATTTCCAATCGATGTAAAATTTTGTCATTTGGTTTTCTTTATATCTTATATACATTCATTGATAACTTATTGATCAATTGAAATAGGGTTTAGAACATGTGTTCAATATTGATATAGCTAGTGTTGAGCATAGATTCATATTAGATATATCTATGCTAACCTTCAAGCCAAATTTATTACTACAAAGGTTATAAAGAATATAGTGTGGAGTGCGACTAGAGCATATGCCTTCAATGAATTGGAAGGGTATATAATTGTTTAATTTTAGATAACACTTGAACTTCAAATTATAAAGTTATTTAATTAATATTGGAGCTCTCTTTTTTTTCTTCAATAGTTATATGAAGTAATTAGAAGGTATTGATAAGTCGATATAAGACTGGTTGGATAAGATACCAACCCAAAAGTGGTGCATGCACCCTCATAGTGTAGAGCTTAAATCTGACATGTTACCGAACAATCAATATGAAAGCTTCAATGCTTACATCAAGGATGCTAGGGACAAACCAATCATCACAATACTTTAAATGATTAAAAGAGGAATGATGAAGAGATTTAACAAGAAAAAGGAGGGGATGGAGAAAATTAATGGATCTTATTATCCTAGGATCCAAAAAACCTTGAAGAAGTTTAAACAACTTTCTAGTAATTGGATGTCATAATTTAATGAAGGGAGATTGTTTAAAGTGGAGAATATGAATTTTGACCAACATATTATTAATTTAGGCAATAGGACTTATATACATAGAAGGTGGGATTTAAGTGAAATTCCTTGCCAAGATGTGTATATTGCAATCAGACACGATGGTGGCAAGCCTTAAGATTACTTGGACTTGATTTATAGTAAAGAAAAATTTGAAGCTGCTTACATATTTCTAATTTTTTTATTTCTTGTAAAGATTTGTGGTCGAACCCTGTTAAGTTTCATAGTTCTAAAATCCTTACACCACAATACATAAGAAGGACTAGAAGACCAGAAAAGGTAATGAGCAAGGAGCCAGGAGGTAAGAGAGGCCATAACATATATAAAACTACTCAAAAATGAGTCCAGATGTGATGCAAAATATATAAGAAATATGGTCAAAATTGTAGATCATATTCCAATTGAATACATGGTAGTCAAACTAGCCAATTGACATAAGAGAGAAAGAAGAAGAAACTAACTTTTTTTTTTGTATATAGTGGATATTGAGTCTAGTTTCCCATGTATATGAAGCTTATTTTGGACATGGATATACTTATGCACATAGAGCTTCTTTTTTATTTTAGATATACTAATATATATAGAGGTTTTTTTTTGTTTATCATGTTTGTTTTGGATATTTGCTTTTGTATATATATCTTGTTCAGATGATGAAATCTTGTGTATATTATTCGAATGTTTATAGACGGAAATTATAGTTGTTTATTTTAAGTTATACTTTTCCAACTTGTTAATGATTTGTTCATTATTTGCAATCTTATTTACTATAAGCTTATAGGTGTTTATCCCTACTCGCTTACAGAGACAAATACAATAGTACTAATACATTAATACATAAAAATATTTAATATTAATTCATATGTTAATAGAGTAACTGTATTTCTTATAACATGCACATTGCTAACTAACACCCAACAATTATCATGAAGGTGATCCAATTACAAATCAATAACCTCCTTAATAATAATTCATCTCGTTGATTCTCTAATTTGTCATTGATCTTCCAAAGCTCATTGATTGAATCTATACTTATTCTTATGAATTTTTAGTCATGCCACATAAAGTAATCACATTTTCGTTTACTCTGTAAAACAAAATTATGTACAACATAAATTTAGTAATCTGTCAATCTAAAATTAAATTTAAAATAGGTAAATCTATATTTAAATTTTACCATAAATTGGGCACATCCATAAAATCACCTTCTTGGATTGAACTTGATCCATAAAGTCCTCAAAGGTGTTAGCAATCCACAATCACAATAATGTAAATGATTTTTAGCCTTATTGGTTACACTACTAGACAAACTTGACATTTTAATTTGTTCAGTTGCAATAATAAGTGAACATAATATAGAAAGGTGAGAAGATTCAAGCTAAATTATATAAAATGATGCAAGTAGTCACATATTCAAGTTAAATCATTAAATAAATATAAAATGATTGAAACCAAATAACTTATGTACTTGTCCAAAACATTTAACAGTAACTAATGTACTTAGTTCAAAATGGAACATATGTGAATCAACTCTTTTTTTTTACAATGATTTAGGAAAGAATCAAGTACTAACATTCAAGGAATCAACAATAGTAAATGCTTGAGACTGAGATAGTGACATAAACTAAACTACGACTAAATAAAAACTATAAGTGCTAACCAAAATACTGTATGATGTGTGAGTTGCATCTATATTAAATAAAATCATGAAATTAGAACTAATAAACCATGAAATTAGAACTATGAAAAGCATTAAAACACAATTAAAACCATGAAAACGTTCAAGTATGATGTATAAATTAGAGGTAAGGAATGATAATAGGAGATTATATACAAATTTAGAATATATCAATGGTGCAAGTAGAACAAGTTTTCTTATCAAATCGCAGAATCATTAAGAGAGCAGCAATAAATGATTATTAAACGAGAAACATACAATAGTTGATAGTACCAGTAAAAATTAGCAAAACAATATAGGGAAAGCTATTATAAATCTCAACGAGGAAACTATTAAGCTTTTGCAGGTACTCATATAACTCCTCTAAGTTCTCCATCTCTTTCGACCAACAAGGATAAAAGAAATGAGGAAAATTCTATGAATTGACAACATATATAGGAGGTTTTATAGTTAGTCATAGTTTATACTAAATTCATTCTAAGTATATTACTTAATATTATGTTTTTTTATGGTTTTCCATAGATAAGAAAAAGATCATCCAAATTGTTATCAACCAACCATAAATGATTGTGTTTACAGTTGCAATATTATCACATAAAATAGCAACTTTCTATCTGCTAGACAATGTATCCAAAATTTTATTATAAAAAGAAAGAAAGTTTCATCGTTTAGTGGCTTTAGTTATTATGATAACATTAAATCAAAGAACACTTAACAACAAAGCACTTATTTCATTCCTTCCACTGCTTGCACTAACTTTGTCAATGTCTGCATCATCTTTACCACCACCTGCAACATCTCTGCCACCACCTGCATTGTCTCTTCTTGCACATCATCTGTCTCTTCCACTTATGAACCTCTCTTTCAGCTAGAATCAACAAATTAGGAATTTGAGTGGATTTAAGATTAGGGAATTGAGGGTATTGATTTGGGGAGATAAATGCGGGTTGGTTGGAAACAGTGTTTTAAAATCCGGATCGGTCATCGAATCGAAGGCCTTACTGGTCACCGGTTTGATCGGTTCAACCACCGGTTGAACCAGTGAGACGTCATAATTATGCAATAATTATATTTAATTATATATAATATTGATAATATTTAAAAAAAATACCAAAATATACCAAAAAAATAAAAAAAAATTTATTGAACCAATGGTTGGACCGGTCAATTGACCGATTATGACCGGTTTTCACTGGTTCAATTGAGAACTGGCTTTTAAGGATAAACCGGATCGGATAGCCGATCGGTCACCGGTCGAACCAGTTAGATCGGTCGGTCCGGTTTGATTTTCAAAACAGAGGTTGGAAACTTAAGTTAGGTGGGTCAGGTCGAGCTGGCTTAGATAGGGTGGGTCAGGTATTAGGTCAAACATTAGGTCCATGTGCCATGTTTGGGTCATGTCAGCACATTTTCATTGGTCCAAGTGGCTTAATGTCATCATGTCACAACTTCAGTTAGCTTTTTTAATAGAAGTCAACTACAAGAGGCTTTTCTGGTGAATGTGAAATAAGAGGGACTTTTTTTTCGAGAATTTTAAACTACAAGGAGTTTTCTCAAATTTTCCTTAAGTACAGGGGGTGTTCTTGTCTTTTACCCTAATTTTAAAATAAGATTCAATATTAAATATTGATCTTTATTTATCAAATATTATATATTTGACCCTAAAATTTATCATACTTTATGATAAAATCTAACTTGATTAAATTATCTTTTTAGTTAAAGGTACATTTTATCCCACTAATATTTGCATGAAATTTTAATTTAGAATCGAATATGATGGAGCATTCAAAAGGAATAATAACGTCTTAAAATCATCTAAATTAAACCCTCAACTAATGAAACCCTTAATTTTGTAATCCATTAGTTCCATATGCCACTTTCATCTTACATAGGATTCATTAGTGCCACGTGGAGCCTTATGTGGCACTAATGAATCTTAGTTTCAAAACAATTCTTTTTCTCATTTGTTCATCATCTTCTCCACAAGACATGTAATATGTTTTCCATTTTTGTATTCATTGACTACAAGTTCATAGATAACAAGAAAGGTTTCACCTATAATTGGTCATTGCATACTTACAATAGTGGTGCTTATGATATAGATTTTGACTTTGATGCACTTAATTTGAACCTCAATTTGGATGAGAATAAAGGGGTTTTGATAGTGTTAGAGGCTTGTTGTCTTCAATTACAGATGAAAGAATTACAAAATCACATATTCAAGTCCTCTACTTTTCCTTTGTATTTTAATTAGGTTCTTCTTTATTTCACATCCTTGTTGCATTTCATTTTTAAAGAATATCACAATCGAATCTAAAAAGTAATCCTCACCAACCTAAAACTAGACCATATAATAACAAAACTTCAAGATTTTATGACTGGAAGTGAAAGAAATAAAAGGAACAAAAAGGTTCATCTAAGTTGTAGCAACATAGGTAAGGAGGCTACGCCAAAAATTAAGATACTTTTAACAATGATTTCTAGTATGATGGCTTTAGTTTTTCTTTAAATGGCAGTTGATGAGGATGACAATCTGTTGATTGTTGTTGAGGTTGTTCACAACATTAGAATTTCCATTCTCATTTATAAGCTTATGAAGGAGAAGACTTATGCTAGTATATGGGATGATCTATATTGTTATCTCTCTCATTTCTTTATTTTGAGTTTAATGTTTTGTCGAACACTTGTGCTTCAGGGCCCCATAATAAAAATAAAGAATGTACTAAACTCACTATGACAAAAAGTGACTCAAGTAACGACATATTATCAATTATTTAAAAATATATTGCTAAAAATTAATATAACGCAATAGTTTTCAAAGTGTTGCTTTTAATAATATTAAAAGGCAACTAAAATAGCAATTTTTTGCTACATATAACAAAAGGCAACAAAATTATATCATGTAAGTACATTACACACATAAGTTTTAAAATGGAACAAAAAAAACAAAATGAGACGTTTAATGCGGTAACAACCCATGCCAAATCACCACTATCTCTAATTTCCCCACCATTCCAACATTAGCTTTTCGAGCAGTCGTCCATCATTCATAGGCAATACACGATGAAAGTTACACAGTAACTTTAACTTATGTGATAGGGACATTTAATAAAATCATTATTTTTTGAATAGTATTACTATGTTTTTAAAATAAAATCATTGTTTGTAACATCAAAAGTAGTAATTAATGAATTTAGCAATGATTAAAAAATTTAATCAGTTTAACCAATTTAACCATAAAAATCTTGAACCATCTAACTTTGTGATTCGATTTTCAACTTTCCGATTCGATTTACTTTAATAACTTTTGTTGTTAAAAATATATTAATTTATTAATTAATTGATCAATTTTTATAAGTTAATAAGTTCTTTAAACTAAAACCAACCAATTAATTTTCATTTAAGAATCTCTTTTTAGTCAAACTTAAAATTGTCTTATAATTTTAATTTCAATAATAATGAATTTTATTATTTAATTACTTAACGATTAGTTAATTCATTAGTTGGTACAAAGTTAAAGAATAGAATGTTAAAAAGGAGGAAGAATAGAAAATGATAAGAATTAGTATAAATAATACTAATTAAATTTAGGAATTTATTTAATATTATTTTTATGATGATGATGATGATGATGATGATGATTTAATATTATTTTGAGTTAGTTACTATCCTAATTGGCATGCAATGTAAAAAAAAGTTTTAAGAGGCAAGATGAGAAAATATTTTTAATTGTGTATATATATATATATATATATATATATATAATATTTTTTGAAAAATTAAAAAGAGATTTTTTACATTATAATATACACCTTGTATAGCTTACAAGATTTGCTCCTTAAAAAGTTGGGGAAAACACTATCGTTGGGTTTCAAAAATCCCAAAACAACTCAGCTAGGCTAAGGATAGATTACAAATGAACTAACCTTTCGACATCGTTTGGTTGACATGGATTGTTGCTAGGGAAAGTAATTTTTTTCCTAAAATTTAAATTATTACGTTTGGTTCATTTTTTAAGTAGTTAGGAAAGTAAAAATTTTCCTAATTTAGGGAAAGTAGTGGCACTTTCCATGGAATCTAAATCCCAACACCGTCCTTGGTATTTAGATTACTTTCCTTAGGAATTTAATCTAAAAAATACACTAGACAATTTAACCCTTCCTTCTCTCTCAACTCTGCGACTTTAAAATATATAA
>JAOSBK010000206.1:7018214-7031076 GCA_027568895.1 Erythroxylum shatona | reverse complement strand
AAAAATGCCAAGTGTAGGATAAATTGATACATAAAAAAATTAGGATGATTACGCCTATAATTGGGTGGCATTTGGCACAGTTAATTAATTGACAAATGGATCAATTATTATGTAACATGTGGACTAATTATAATGAGACATTTGAACTGATTAATTGGTGACATATGGCAATTTAATGTGTGGATTAATGGTAGCATACGAAATGGGCTAGTGGATTCCACGCCTTAAGACACGTCTTTGAAAATTGGAGACACCTAGCATGTTGATGAAGCAAATTCCAGCAGCAATGTTTCTACAATTTCCCTCACCTCTCTCCATTGAAATTGCTTCAAACTTTTCTTTATATTCTAGTTTTTACTATAGATAAATTGGTACATGAAATTAACACCTTAACCTCTCGCAAAACAACCAAGAAACTAGTTGTTTGTTGTCTTGTATTTTTACCGAAACTAGCCCATCTTCACCTTGAGTTTGTGATAAATTTTCCCTGCCTAAAGGGCTAGTACAATCTAGAGTTTTAAGCTAAATTGTTAGCCTAATAAGTAAGTAGCAATATGATCTTTATGGCATGCTTAGTAGTATGTGAATCATGCTTGAATTGGAATGAAATGCATGTAATGTTGGTGGTGATATGTGCTGAAAATATGTTGATTAAACTTGGAAGTTTTCTATGCTTGCTCTTAGTGGATGAAAACTGTGGGATATAGATTGATTCATAGATGAATTAGGTTTGTATTTGAAGTATAATGAAGGTGGATTTATTCTAAAGAAAGATGTTAATTAAGCGTGAATGAATGAAGAAATAACTAGGACTATATGCATAATAATGTAATAGTTTCTGGTTTGATTTTTGATGCAAGAAAGACAATAAGTTGTAAGCTAGCAATTGAATAATTTTGAACTGAAATTGGAGATGATATTGATGAGGAATTAGAGTATAATTCAGGTATAATTGAGGCATGAATAAGGTGTAAGACGTGAGTTAATTGTAGCGGTGTCACTGAACAGGTTTTACTAAATAGACATCGGTATTTTGGCCATAACTTGATTTGTAGATATCCAAATGGAGTGATTTTAATTTTAGATTAATATAAATACATATGTATAAAATTTTTGTGAAGGAATATAATTTTAGTTCTGACTTTAAGGTTTTTGAAATTTGGCTTAAAGTTGAGTTTTGGATTCTATCACTGTTTGAGAACAGTGTAGTATTTTGGGTATAACTATAGGAATAATGAACCAAATTGTATGAAATTTAGTTCATTAGAAACTTAAGATATATATGAACATTTTTTCAGAAGAACATATTATCTAGAAACCTCAATTTCTATGTCATAATGGCCATACAAAATTGACCCGAAACCTGTCCTGGGAAAATATGGAAAAAAACTAATGAAGGAATTGGATGAGGATTTTTGGATAACCCATCCCACGATTGTGGGAATCCATACACGATCATGGAAATGGCATGGTAGTAAAGAAAATGTTTTTTGCGTGATTTTTGATCCAATTAAGTATAAGGTACTTAACTATGATGCATTTGGACTTGATTAGGGTTTAAAATCAACATAATTTGATGTTGAAAAAGTTGGTTAGATGTGTGATAAGTTTTGATTGATAATTAATGTTATACTTTAAGGAAAAGAATTTTTGATAGCAATGCATCTAAGTTTGGAATGAAGGAGTGTTAAAGGAATGAAGAAATTCATACGAATGCAAATGTAGTCCAAAGGATATTAATAATTCATTAAGAATGAATGAATGAATGAGAATTGTAAATTATGTGAAATATTTGTAATGCTAGAAAAGAGTTAGTAAACGTATGGTTAATGAATGGAGCATGATCAAGTCTACTTAAGGTATTAACCTAAATGCAAACAAGACATATCTAAGGGACAATATGTGAATGATTATGAATTACAATTAAGGAAATATACCTGGGATAGTCATTGGGCATGCATTAAACATGACACATATATGTATGTGCATAAGTGAATATGTATTTGATTGATCAACTTTGTAATGTGAATTCTGTGTGTATTGTATGATGTATAGATGCTCAAATCAAACCTCATCATCAAGACATTATCGGTCTATCCAGGCAATAGTGATACTGGAGCGTACTTTGAGTAAACTAGATGTTCTCACTAGGATTGATTTATTTCTGTTTAACGACTAAGTATGAGAGGCTTGAATGACATGATCAATTTGCAGGAAATTAACTTTATAGGTATGTGTCAAAGTCACCTCTCAAAATTATGACAGGCAAGCACATGCAGGTGCAATAAGTGAATCTAATAATTTATAGGAAAGCTCTCCTCATTCATTATGATGGAACATTAAAATAAAAATTAAATATTCCAAATATTTGACATTTCAAATATTAAGATTAAATAGACAAATGTTAATTTTAATTTTAAATTTATTATTTAATATTTTTTAAGTCTAACTGATTACAATTTTTCAATTATTGTGGCATTTATATAAGATTATTTCTAAAACATTTGAATTTAATGATAGAAATAAAAAGTTTAGCTCAGAATAATCTCTATTTATCTTAACCATATATATTTATTTTCATTTAAAATATTAGAGTTATAATTTTAGATTTGATATAATTAACATTAATATTTCAATATAAATTCCAATTTTAGTCTTAATGAAGCTTAAAATTTGATTAAGAGTAAATAAAATTGATAGATGAGGACTTGACTTGTCAGCCACTCTATATTATTACAGTAGGCCAAAGTTCTCTTGAACCACAAATGTTGTCTCCAAATTTAATAACGATTGACTAGTTTGGATAATGACACTCACGTACATGACAATAATTTTCAAGTAAACTGAGACTATAGAGATCATTTTTCTGTGATGATGGATAATTCCGATTGAAAGAAAGCAAAGTTGGAAGATGAATTATTGGCCAACGTTGTTTTCAATCCAATTATACCTAAGTCGTTATGCGAATTAAGCGGATTCACTCTTCTTTTTTCTTAAATGTTAATTTGATGATGTCAAACATGGGTTAGTGAGACTAGGACCATATGATGTGCCCTGCCCATGTTCAGCTGTCTAAATTGAGTTAGCAATTAACTTCTAGTTTACTTCTTAGTCCCCTTCTTCTTTCCTGTTGTTATGACGCATTCAAAGTTGGAAACTTGAACTATGAATCATACCGAAGGAAGGTATAAGATACAAAGCAAGCATTAGTAAAAGTTAGTGGCGTTAAACCTACAAGGTAAACCAACTTTCACAAAATTAGCAGCACTGTAGCTTAAATCTAGAGAAAACTAATTTATCTTCTACTTTTTGTTTACAGTGGAGAATCTGATCAGTTGACTAATATTACCTTGGCTTTTATTCCATAAACATAAAACAGATGGGTAAATCATGGGCGTCCTCCTGGTGCTGATGTTGTAGCTATTGTAGATGCTGCTACCATTAGACCAGAAGTAGTATACACCATAAGGTGGTGTCTCGTAGTATATAAAACTTAAGTATTCAATTTAACTGATCATGTTGGGACGACGATTACATCTTTTGCCTCCATTCAATAATTCGATCCAGTTACACTAGCACTTATCTTTCAAAAAGTGGATACTTTTCAGATGTTATGTATTATCTTCCTTGCTTTTTGAAACAAAGTGTACATACTCTTATTTCTTGTAAAAGCAATATACATTGTTGAGCATATCACATAGTATACAAATTGGAAACAATATAAATATGTTAACAAAAGAAGAAAATAAACCATCTTATACCCTTTATCTTCTCTGATGAGATTGGTATGATTGTCTTAGACTCGGCCCTTTGTGATGAGAAGCTCTGAATTTGTGCAAATTCAGATTTCACTATTGTCTTCTCAGGCGAGAGGTTAGTTTGTTTAGTGGTATTGGTAAAGTCTTAAGCTTCCAGATGTCCTCTCATTGGTTTCTTCTCTTACAGAGGAAGACAAATTTGGTTATTAGACCAAGCAGCCCTTTTTTAATATTTGAAGAACTTTGTCTAAGCCTAACAACTAACAAAACAAGAAATGAACAAACATCTGTTTTTCTCCCCAAGAAGACATGAAACTGTCCAAAGAATTCTCGATGACACTTAGATTAAGAGTCAACATTTAGCAGAAACAACAGATAGAGATATATCAAGTGATAGGAAATGTGCCACTGAGTCGATGGCTGAAGAAGACTGATATAAGGACGATGATGGTGAAGAATTTGTAGAGGTTCTTCCATGGGGTGTTGGAAATGGAAATCAGAGTAATTTTTCTCTTCTCAAACCATTCCTTGTTGATTACCAGTAAAACTACTACTCCACTTCACCTTTTTGACCAACAAAAGCTCCTGTAGGCGGAGATGGAAGAACCTGAAAGAACGTAACAAGCAAACCAATTGAGAACAAAAATAAAATTCTGTTGAATACTCATTAAAAAACATGTCCATGTGATTTAGTTCAGTTCTTAAAACTTGTTGTACTTACACTAGATGTAGAGAACTATACAGGTGAGTCCAAGAACTCTGTCGGGGTTAAACCAGTTGGAGTAGCTAAATAAGAAGGAGAAACACATGGAGGAGAGGGTGGCGGTGAAGGAGGAGGGGAACGATATAAATTTAGAGAATTCAAAACCAACTGAATCATGAGATTGGTGATAAAAATTCCCCAGTTAAAGCTATTCATATCTTTGGTACTATCATTACTGAAAGAAGTCGTCATGGATTGGTTCAAGAAGGAGATGTTGGTTTGGGAATTTATAGAAGAATTTAAGCTACCAGAAGCTGAGGAAGCAATGAAAGAAGAAGATATGGTGAATGGTTAAGAGGGTGCTTCTTGTTTTGTTTAAGACTTAAGAGAGAAGACAAAGGCTTCTACGGAATATTGAATGTAATTTTTAATCCCTTAAAGTCCATTTTCATTCAATCAAATTTAAAAAGAATTACCTCAATTTTTCTTCAAGTTGATAATGAAACAGTAAAACACGCTTGATAAATAATATAAAAATTGTTATATAGTAAATGACCAATAATAACCGTTACTTAAAATACCCATCTTTTTTTTTATCTCAATCACCCAATCCTCATTTTTCATTTTTATCCTTAATTCTTATGAAATATAGAAAATCTGTAATCCCAAATTAAAATTGAAATTCTTCTTGTTTTCTTAGCATAATTTTATGTGACTAGGCCTCGTATACTCTTTAAATGAAAGAACCGATGGTAAAGGCTTTGATTAATTACTTGTTTTGGAGTTTATGAGCAATGGTTGATATCGTCAATAACCTAATGTTGGAGAAGAAAAGTTTCTCCCAAACTTGCAAGAGAAGAGAATAGAAAAAATTGGAACTGAAAAATTTGAAAAAAAGGACTATGATCGTTTAACCATGTCAAAATAAGATGTGTATATAAAATATGATCTTACAATTGTGCACGAATATTGGATCTAAAAGTTGATGAGAGATGCTCTGACATCTCTCTAAAAACCCTTGCTACTGTACTTTTATAACCCTTTACCAAAAAAGGAAGCCTACCCTATCGTATTATATCCCACTTGATATTCTAGCCAGGAAGTTACCGTTAAAGGTAACTAAATGACTATTCCTCCCACATCCCAGACACTACTCTCCCTGGATTCATCACTGGATCCTTAACAAACAAACCTAAAACTACCAGACATTAACCATCCAACATCTTCAACAACTCTATCGATACCTAATCCTCACCCCTCCCTTGAGCTGTGAGCTAACAACCTTGAGAAGATAGATTTCCCTCCACTACCAGGAGCCAAGAACTTCAATGATTCACCTTAAACAATAATAGAAAATTGCTCAACGCAGACTTGGTGCAAAGTGGTAGGTGACCATTCACTTGGGAAGCTGCAATATATAGAACATGCTGGTTTTGGACTTATTATACAACCAACTGCAGTACTTCAGCTGGAAGCAAAGAAGTCGCAGACAATTGTTGTGGGTTTCTTTTTAGACAAACAACTAGCTTTCCCTGTGGTCCAAGTTTGGGTCAACCAAACGTGGAAGAGATTTGGTTTGGTGAATACTTTAATTAATGAAAATGATATGTATTCAAATTTAGTTATGAGGAAATGGTGAACAAGGTGACCCATTCATGCCCGTAGTATGTGTATGGTACACCTATGATAGTTACGAGATGGAGACTGGGGGCTTCTCTTAAAAGAAACAAACTGGTTACTCTACCAATATGGGCTAATCTGTATAAAGTACCATTGGAGTGTTACGGATATGACTTAGTCAAACTTATTTTACTCATTGGCTGAGCTGGTTGTTGTATTTTCAAATTTAAACTTCCTTGATTTTCTCTTGTGTATTTAAACTTCCTTGATTCTCTCTTGTGTATCTTGTATAGATTGCAATTGTATTTAAACTGTATATGGATCAATAGAAAATACAAGAGTTTTTCCCAATCCTTCTTGCTGCGTTTTACATGATTGTGGATAGATGATAGTGATGGAAGAACAATTTGATAAATTGCAAGGCTTTAAGGATGGAGAAGTAGATATTCGAATTCCGCATGTCAAAGATATTATCAATTCAACAACTGTTTTAGGTGACATGAAATTATTGAGAGTACAATATCACCATTTTTATTTTTATTTTTCTATTCAAATTTAGCATAAAAAGAGTGCTTGTGAAGGGTTTATATGCCAACAATCACACCATTTTACAACAATTAAGCTCTGTAATTGAACAACTTATCTAACATGCAATAAATCATATAAATTGCATTCAAGAACTTAATAATAGAGAAAACAAAAACTCTAACAACCCTAATTGATATGCACAACTTGTTTTTCATAAGAAACTAATATAAGTAGAATTTTGAGGGAGAGAGGCAAAGAGAACAAGAGGATTTTGAAGAGTTATTATTCACTACCCTTTTCATTTGAAAAGAGTACAATTGATATTGCTAAACATAATAGCTAAGGCCAAAAAATAGGAAAATAGAATATCTCATCCAACGTACCTAACATCTAATTCTTTCTTATCCAACTTTTCTAAAGACCAATTCTACTGAATTATTAAATGGAATGGCAAAGCAAAAACCTATGACTAAATCAACCTAAATCTTCACAATGCAAAGGATGACCCATATAAATTCCTCCCGCTTTGAGAATCCTTGTCCTCAGAGATAAAATTTGGATATGATTTGGCAATCCACGTTTCATTCTCCCAATATGCATCCTCTATTAGAGCACTTTTTCATTTAATCAAAATTTTAGATTTTGGACGATACTTTCCCTTGCGAACAATTCGACGATCAATAATAGGTTCAAGCTATGGAAGGATAACTAAATCATCTGAATGGTAGAAATTGTTTAGAAAGTAGAGTAACTAGTGGTCCCAAATGTTTCATTGACAAACTAACATGAAAAGTGTTAAAAATTTGAGAACTAGGAGGAAGAGCTAATTTATATGCAATTGGACCCACTTTTTTTAATAATTTGATAAAGACTAAAAAAAATGTGGAGCAAGCTTTATCAAAGCTCGAAATGCAACAGAGGTTTGTTGATATGGTTGGAGCTTAAAATAAACATAGTTAACCACTACAAATTAGACCTCTCTACACTTCTGATCTGCTTGGCATTTCATCCAAATGCGAGTTTGTGTGAGATTATGGTGTAACTAATAAAGGATAGTATCTCGATCTTATAGGTAGTCATTAACTCCTTGGACCCGAGAAGATCATGGAACATAAGCTAATAAATTAGGAGGTGGAACTCCATAAATAGCCTCAAAGGGAGACATTTTGGTGGAAGAATGAGTTGACGTATTATAGCTAAGCTCAGCCCAAGGAATCCATTCAAGCCATATTCGTGACTGGTCACTTGTAAATCATCCCAAGTATTGCTCCAAAGGGTTCATTATCTCAGTTTGTCCATCAGTCTGAGGGTGATAGCTCGAACTCATAAAAAGCTTAGTTCTTTGTAACTAAAATAATGCTTTCTAGAAGGAATTCATAAATACCTTATCTCAGTCACTAACAATGGATGTTGGAACTCCATAGAAACGAACTACATTAGCTACAAAAGCCCTAGCAATAACCATTGAAGTAAACGGATGCTTCAAAGCTATAAAGTGGTCATATTTTGATAAGCGGTCCATGACTACCATGATAACTATATGTCCCTGTGATGTTCATAAGCCCTTAACAAAATTCATGGAGATATCTATACAGACCCGAGTAGGTATTGACAAAGGTTGTAGTAACTTTGTTGGCTTTATACAATCAATTTTGTAATGGTGACAAATATCACATTATTGTAACTTTTGTTTTACTATTTGGCACATGTTAGGCCATAGGAAGCTTTCCTTGATATAAGAAAGTGTCTTATAGAACCCCAAATGTCCTCTAGTAAGTGATGAGTGGCAATCCTCAAGTATACAAAAATATCATAAACTTCAAAACCTCACGTATAATAAAGTCCAAACATTTGGAATAAAAATAATCACAGTAATGCATAAATTTATAGTCTTACATTTTGTTTTTATTTTTAAAATTTTCATAGTTAAGAAAATTGTTAGGGCTTATAATTTTCTATTTTTGTTTTTTACAACCAAATTTTGTTGCTCATCATGCATAAATTATATTTTATTATTTATTATTAATTAATAATATAATTTTATGACTATTATTATTTAATTATTCAACTATACATATTTCATTATATTTTAAAATATATAAATACAGAAATTATTTTGAATTAAATTTTATTAAGAATAAAATTATTACAAGAATAATTTTTAAAAATAATAATATTTTAAATTTAAATATTAAATAATTTAAGTTAAATATTTTAAATAAAATATGATGAAATTATTTTAAATTTTATTAAAAGATAGTATATGGGATATAAAAATGAGCATTTTATTTAATTTTTTAAACTAGTAAGATTTTCAAAATATAAATTATGATCACTAGCAATATAAAAGGTAATTACTAGTTTTTATAATTTATTATTTAAAATAGAATAAATAATCGTTTTAGATATAAAATAAACTTTAAAACTAATAATTTTTAAAAATAAAGTATTGAATGCTATATAAAAATGTAATTAGTTATTTTTTATTTGTTATTATTAACAATTAATTTAATGAGTATCACATAATATAAAATTATTTATTCTAATATTTAACAAAAATGATTTTTATTTAATTATTGTATAGTATAGTTATTATTAATAATTTTCAAAAAATATAAACACCATGACATTAACTACTACAAAAATTTTCATTTGAAAAATAAATTCGTGAAAAGCACAATAAAAATATAAGTGAAAGGAAAAGTTCTCTAAGATTTTGTTTCTTATTTTATATTTTGTTTCTTGTTATTTATGAAAAAAAGATGATTTTGATTTCTATTTTCATTTTGATCATAACTTAATTTTATTACTTATTGCGTAAATATTTTTCAGTTGCTTAATATTAAGTACTGATGAAAAGTTATGAGTTATGACCATCATAACTATTTTTTGTAAAATATTTCAAAATTTTTAAAAACACTTTGAAATTTAAATTATTTTGAAAAATTTTATTTACAAAGAATATTTCCAAGATTGAATTCATATTAAATATATCTTAATAATAATAATCCAAAATATAAAAAATAAAATTATTTTAAAATTGTATTTCTTATTGTTGTTAACAATCAAATAAGTTTTTATATTTAAAAATAAAATAACAATATAAAATCACAAAAAGTTAAAAAAAAGTGGAACAAAATATAAGTTTGGAATAGGTAATGCCTTATCATGTAAACTTTTAAATTTGTAATTCTCTACATTTTAAATTTTGATAATTTTCATTAGAGTAAACAAACGTTCCTTAAACCTTGATAAAAATGGATGAATTATTCTGAAATTCTAATCAAGATAAAATTTTTATAAAACCTTATTTTATTTCTCTTTCTTGGTTTTGTTTTCTTCTTTTGTACAATGATTAAGATAAGACAAAACTAAATTTTAAATAGGTAGAGAGAGACAGAGGAGCCCTTAAAACTCAAATGATGCCTTTCAATTGTTTTTCTTTTATTTGATGATTCATCAATATAATCATTAAAAATTATTATTTTATTTAAAATTTATCTCTTTTCAAGTGACTAATAGGATTTAAACACTTTGATAATTAGACCATAAAATATGAGCCACTTAATGAAGTTATCTAGTAATCTCCTACTTGTTCCATGTAACAAATTATAGTTTAATAATATAGCATAATACATGTATAATAAAAGCTAAATCCTTTTCTTGGTCAAAATATTAATCACAATTAAGTAAAAACTAGAGGATCATAGTTGTTGTATTTCTTTTAATGTGACACACTACCTTTCATACATCACAAAACTAGTTTAAAACTCAATATGACCTATAATGAGATATATTTTAATGGTTTAACAATAATATAAGGTAAATCCTTTCAAGATTCATATAATCATTCATGCATATATCCTTTTAAGATTGATATAGTCTTTCACGTATATATACTAAAAATAAATAACATGATACTTAAACATCAAAAAAAAACAATACATAAACAAGTTTAGAGTGCCAAATATAGAATATACATAAACAATAATATTTGTGTTTGTCAAATGCCTTTAGCGACAATCCTTTTGTTGATGGATTCGCAATTATATGATTTGTGCTATATTTTTGATTCACATTCTTTGTTTCTAAACTTCTTCTTTAACAATAAAGTATTTTATTTATATATCTTTAATACCCTTTAAGTACTTGTCATTTTTAGAAAGAAGATTGCTACAATGTTATCATAATATTTTTTTCATTGATTTAATTAGCAACACTGTCAATAATTCTAAGTCTCGAAATAAGTTTTTACAACTCTAAATTATAAATGGTGGCCTCAAACTAAGCCCTAAACTTAGCTTCTATAATGGACGCAACAATAACACATTGCTTCACACTTTTCTATGAAATTGCTCCTCCAACTAAAAAAACAAATAGCTAAATATAGATTCTCTCATGTTAACATACTTAATATAATTTGAATTTGAGTATCTAATCAGCTCAAGATGATTGAATCTCTTATAAGTGATCATATGATCATTTATTCCTTATAGTCATTTTAATATTTTCATTACAACTTGTCAACTTCCCATTGTTTCGATTAATAATTACTTTAATATTTATTTGTCATCCTAATGGTAAAACTAATTATTAAACTAAAAGAGGTTCCAATCGATGTTTTGATAATAATAAAGCATAAGTACTCCTAATGAGTTTATTATTTCTATGAGAAATAAAATAACAATAAGTGTAGTCATAAACTTAAGAAGATACTCTATGAAGATCATAAAAGAAAAAATGAAGCTTACAAATTACGAAGTGAAGATCAGGCCAAGAAGAAAAGAGGATTAAGGCTCATCAAGGTAATTTTACATTTTGTGTTATTAACTTTGATATCACCTTGTAAATTTGGTGATCTCAAATGCTCACCATGCATAAACATTTCATAGTACTTCATTGTATGAAGTTTTTATTTTTAAGAGAAAAGACTATTGATCTTTTAAATACCCTTTAAGGAATATTTTAGGAAGTGTTCAAATTATAATTGCATTAAACAAATTTATTTTAAGCATTTGAAGTTGATAAAATCATATTTTGAGAGGGTGGTCGACAAATATATGTTAAGGCCATCAAACTTGATGCATTGAGAGTTTATAGTAACATTGGTTGATATTGATTAACAAATGTGCCAAATTAGTCGATTAGTATGCCCTAATGGTCGAACAATTTTTCAACGACTAGTGAACAGATGTAATATCCCATTTCTTTAGAATATTCTTAGGGTTTAACCAGAGATTAAATATTGCATATACATGCATAACCTTAGCATTCATACATGAAATTGATATTTTTTCACATTACAAGTTAGCATATGCACTCAATTGACTTATTCCTGGGTATGAAAAATGTTAAGTGATCATGATGTGAATTGTGATTTGATATGTCTTGAATTTTGGTATGATTGGATTTCAATTAGAAAATTTGGAATTAAATGTTATGGATTGAGAAATTGATGGATTAAAATGTACATTTGGACTAGGATAAATTCCAAGTGGTAGGATAAATTGATACATGAAAAATTTGGATGATTAAGCCTAAAATTGAGTGACATTTGTCATAGTAAAATGTATGACAAATGGACAAATTATTATGTGACAAGTGGATCAATCTTGGGGTGACATATGGACTACTTAATTAGTGACTAATGGCTGCATCTTGAGTGGATTAATGGCAGCATCTTGATTAGCCACTTGTATTACATGCCTTAAGACATATGGTGAGTTTAGATGTTGAAACCTAGCATGATGATGGAGCAAATACCAGCAGCAATATTTCTGTTGATTTCCTCACCTTTCTATCCAATGGCAGTAGAAACTTCTGTCCAATGGCAATGGAAAATTTGATAAATGACTTTAGGAATTATTGACAAGTGCCATTGAAAATTTGGGAGAAATTTTGATTAGAAATTGAAATTTGATTGGAAAGAAACCAATCTAATGCCTTAGAAATGGGACATGTGGCAAGTGACAATTGTCACTTGCCTAACCATTAGAAGTTGAGACCTAGCATGATGATGGAGCAAATTCCAGCAGCAATGTTTCTGTTAATTTTCTCACCTTTATGTCCAATGGCAGTAGAAATTTCTGTCCAATGGCAATGGAAAATTTGATAAATGACTTTAGGAAATATTGACAAGTGCCATTAAAAATTTGGGAGAAATTTTGATTAGAAATTGAAATTTGATTGGAAAGAAACCAACCTGATGCCTTAGAAATGGGACATGTGGCAAGTGACAAGTGTCACTTGCCTA
>JAOSBK010000206.1:6999209-7009612 GCA_027568895.1 Erythroxylum shatona | reverse complement strand
AGGTCCATTTCATTAGGTTCCGATTAAGTGAGACGACCCGAGGTTGCATCCTGTACTGCAATCCTTGGAATTAAATTGTTTTTGACTCGGCTTCCAAGGGGTTGATCTTAAGATCGATACGAAGAGCTGATTGCATAACTTTACTCATATTCTTTCTTAAGACATATAAGAATGCCTAAATAGTTAATTACCATCTCTCAATGTGAACCTAACTAGTTAAATTTGTTAAGAACAAGCAACCACGAGTTATTACATTAGTTTAGGATATCTCTATCTCTAAATCTAGTATTCTTGTCTTCCTAATGCATAATTCATACTTCACCTCTCAGTTCATCATATGATTCCTAAAGTTGCATATATGGTGATGAAGTACGAAAACAACAATGAAGTTTAAGAAAGATAAATATAACCTAAGAACTTTCATTCAACACCAAACAATCCATAAAATATAAATCAATCCCCAAAATAGGCTACACCCCTCACCCTAAATGGGGTTTAGTTCTAGAACATGATAACAAAATCCATACATGTAAAGGCAATCAACATCCAAGAAAAAGTAGAGAGAGAAGGTAAAGAGAACATAAAATAAGATTGCTTCCAATGCTTGATTCAATCCTCTTGTCTCTTCTTCCTTGCCATTTTTGGGCCTCCTTATGTTGTAGCCTTGTTTTCAGTGTCCAATCCCGCCCCCCCTTTTAGTCTTCAAAATGAGTATTTTAAGTGTCTTAGTCTTAAAGAAACCTAAGTTTTGCTAAACAGGGGAATGCAGATCGTCCTAGTGCCAACAAAGTTCGGTAGATGGACTTCATGTCCACTAAACAGGTCTTTTTGAGTTTTTGGAGTGAAATTTGCTAGTCAATGTCCATTAAGCAGATTTCATGTTAGTTAAATAGACCTTTTCAGATCTCTAGAGTGAAATTTGCTAGTCCATGTCCGTTAAGTGGACTTCATGTCTGCTGAGCAGACATACCCTGGGCATCCACAAAAATATGCAATTTTAACCCTTTAGAGGACAAAATCTCTCCTCGAAGCCTTCACAAAAGTTGTAGAAATTGGAGTCCTCTTAGAAAGCATACCTGAATGACCTTAATGTAACATCCACAATAAAAGTTATACCTTTTGCTCCAAAACCTATCCATTTGCACCTATTAAGTAATAAAGTTGAAATGTGTGATAATTAATCAAATAAAGCTCCAAATTCACATAGAGATAAGTCAAATTAGTTCCAATTCATCCCAATATCATATATGAATAATTTGACTTATCAAATTCTCCCACACTTAATCTATTGCTTGTCCCTAAGAAAAAACAAAAGAAAACTAACTACTAAATCCTTAAACAAGTTATTGATTCCACTTTTGTAGATGTACGGTGGCATATGTGACATTTTGCATATGCCACAAGCCTTTAAATCACTATTCATCCATAGTGGAGGAGTTATAATCTATTGAGGGTTTACTTAAAATGAACGTTATCCACAAACATTTTTTCCATCATTCCATACCTAATCATCGTCATAGCTCAATCAAGTAAGTTGAAAGCATTATAAGTAAGAATTGAAACATAAACATAGGGCCACATAATACTTGATAAATTAGATCACAAACTAAGAAACAATAAGACATCATAATATTTCAATTAATTAAAATCATATGCCATAAATGAAGTCTCTCATAAAGCATTCACTTTGACACACAAGTGTTTAAGGGTTACTCTCAATCATCTTCTCATGCATGTCTCTTACCATAAGCTTGCATCTTATCTACTTCTCCACTACTCCCATCTATGGGATATCCATGAATCAAAAAGGTCTTTATTCCTTTGATTGTAATGGGGCCAAGGGGTAAAGTAGGCCATGAAAGAAAAGATAGGAATTCAAATATTCAATAATTAGTAAAGCAAAACTACAAATATTACAATCTTCATTGGCAAAATTTACTGAGAACGTGCCTAACATTCATAATATTTAGGAAACTCCACCAACCCTATTATTACAATTTCTACCATTCTTTCACCTTGAAATTTGAAGTGAACATGATTTATTTATTAATATTACCTTTTTCTCTTTTTTCGAAGGCATGCTCTTTCAATTACTATAGAAAACACCCCTACACTTCTTCTTTTGTATACCTATCAACAAGAATATTAAATGTATAGCATTTATAGCTCTACTAACCATTGAACAAGGGTAAATTTGTTTTTCTTTGTTCAAGGTTCTTTGGAATAGGTTTACAAAGAGAAATAATTAAATACAATGACGAGGCACAAAGGGTTCACTAGGGGATTGATATATAAAAAGGGTTAGCTATTTGGCTCAAGCTAAATCTTAGTGCCTTTTATCACTTTCATGAACATACCATAATATGATTATGTAACCTTGAAAAGATGCAATGTAAATTATAGAAGTAAACATACATAGAAGGGAAAATTGCATCACTCACAAGAAAAATAGGATTGAGTGCAATCCTTTAAGCTCAAAATAGGTCGCTTGGTGATGATTACTCATTCAATAGCATCCTCATTCAATCAATTTAACACTTTGTCATCTAATTACGATAGGGTATGTGATCAATTTAATCATATTATGCAACTTATTTAAGATCAATCTTACCCATAATGAAATTAACTCATCATATTGGATTATAGCGATAGTTAGAATATGAAAGATGTATAAGTATGCAAATATGGCTAATGAAAATATGCACAATTAGTTAATGCAAAACTACACAAAACAAAGGCTTCTTTAAAATAGAAATTGTAAGATAGTTCAATATAAAATAATGCATGTAAGATCATCAATGTATCCTCCCCCACATTTAGAATCAATATTGCCCTCAACGTTTGGTAAGATACAAAAATTATGCCATTAACGGAATGCAGAGTAAGGGTAAAGAAACTCCCTGAAATAGTCGATTGACCAAATTCCACACCCTATATTCATATCTCCCATCAAACTATACAAATTATGGAGATAGAAAAAAATAATAATGAAGTTACTCTTACAATTTACCAATACAAAATCAAACATATGGTGTTATTAAAAATAAATTACAAATCTACATACATAAGAGTTCAAATGAAAATGCAATCTTATGACCGTATGATATCATTGCCTCTAAAGAGGTGGTTGTCTCTCCATAAAGGCCCTCAACATATCTTCCATTCTAGTTTATGAAGTTGTGAGATTTCCCAATTTAGCTTGAAGATCACTAATTTCTACTCGGACTTCTAGCATTTGACCTAGAATCTGATTGTCCCCTAGAGCTGGATTGGTCCCTGATTGTTGTGTTGTAAGCACATTCAGATTTTCCCTCTCCCAATGCAGATTGACCCACCTATTAGGAGAATCTTCTCTATATTCAAAATCCTTCACTTTGTCGGCATTGATGATATCCATCTTGGTAGTATAAGCTACTTCTTCATCTCTTTTGAGGACCTTAAGTTGCTTAAACAACGGGCTTAATAATCCTGGAAACACAAACCTCTTTGTTTCAGCCTTATGGTGCACCACTTGCCATATAGAGATTATCTTCATCTAGGTAGTAGTAATACCCTAGTATTGGTCATCTTGGAAAAACATTTTATCCAAAATGTATAAGTCTTCATTATGGAGGTACCCTGAGTCGATAGCCTTGGGCATTATATTATGTGTCAATAGGAAAGCTACCATCCTAGGTCCGATGTGCAGGAGTTGTAATGCATAAAGAGGCACTAATTCATAAATTACCGAATGGCTCTAATTTTGAGTTGAATCATAGCCTCGTCTTTATCCCATTAACTATCACTTGAGCATCTTACACATTTTTCATAGGATGGGACATTGCCTCCCATCGGAAGCTTTAAATGTCCATTAATTAGCTCTTCGGTTATAACCATTGCTCTCCCATTGACTCGTGAGGTGAGAACACCGGTAGTTATTTATCGGCTTCCACACTGACGTTAGCTAAAATTGTTTAACCGTAGTTTGGTAGTATGCACCCTTGAGGGTCAATAATTTGCCCCAATGAAATTTTTCTAAGTTTGCCCTTACATTGTACACTTCATTAATACCCTCCTCCACTAAAACTTCTATTACAAATTTGTGATTCTTTTTCTTGTTAAATAAAGCTTCACATTTCGCATTAATGAACATAGCTTGCTCAGAAGTGGGTTCCTCTGCTTCATTAACCAGATTTTTACCCTTAATAAATTGGAAAGATTGACCAGTGTTCTTCCTCACCATTTGCTTAAATTGCGACATTGAATGATAACCTCATAACCTGTTATAATATCAACCACACTAACCTCAATCCTAACAACCAATCAACAATTCTCAACCCAAGCTCAGTATCAACAATACAAAACCAAAATTCCAATGTCTACCACCAATTATCACTTTCAAATAGCCTAGTATCTCAACTCCAACACAATCTAGCCCAAATTCAATAATAATCACAATGTCACTCTAATGTCTCAATCAACCACAAGCTTATAGCTTTTAAGCATCAACCCAACAACTCACAATGTGACAATTTTTAGAGAAAAATCATTGTTATACGTTAAGCACAACATTGAAGTTCCATAATGAAAGAGCACTTACCCATACCAAATTTAAGTGGAACTTGTATGTAAACTATCCAAAACCTTAAAAAGAACCCCTAAAGTCTTCGAACATGAAATATGGTGTTGTTATCTTGGCAGAAGAGAGAGGAACGATTTAAAAGATTAGGGTTTGGTTAGGATGGAATGTTATGGAGTGGTATTTGTGAAGGGAAGAGAAAAGGAGAAGAAAGAAGAAAAAAATGGAGAACTCTGGCTAGAAGATAACTACCGTGGATGACGGAGGTAAGCTAGAGAAAATGCAAGAAAAAGAAAAAGAAAAGGTTGTCTTAAGCCTGACTATAAGTAATGTCAATTAAGCGGACATAGTGTCCGCTAAATGGAGCTTTTTAGGTCTCCTTAGTTGTTATGAGACTATAGGTCTATTAAGCGGGTGTAATGTCCACTAAACAGATCTTATCGGGTTTTTCTGTGTTTTGTAGAGGCTGTGAGTCCATTAAGCAGACATAATATCCTCTAAATGGACCTTCTTGGGTTTTCCACGGTTTTCTTACCTTTTTCACTCTTCTTTTGCCACTTCTAACCACTTAATGATTTCATAGGACCATATGCATGATGTGTGAGTGCCAATAATAAAAAGATTAAATAAAACAAAGAGACAATGCTACTTACCTCCCCTGCACTTAGCATGGTTCTTACCTCTAGGATCGAAGATTCGTGATCACGCCATTCCTCATACTAATAGGAGGTGTCAGTGGGATGTCTTGTAAACACTAGCCCTATATATCACACAACAAACTAGAATGAGAAGATATTAAAAAAATGAAGTGAATAAAATAACAAAATGAGTTAAAAATGTTGGGTTACCTCCCAATAAGCGCCAAATTTAATGTCCTTGGTTGGACTCGGCCATTAAGATGTCAATTTTTGAATGTGATGGTGGAATATATCCAACCATTTCTCCCTCACAATAGTGCTTGATTCGTTGTCCATTGACCATAAAGGGTTGTTGTTCATCCCTTCCAATCTCCACGACTCCATGTGGGCATACTTTGGTCACCACGAAAGGTCCAGACCATCTCTAGAACAATTTTAAACGAGAGCTAGATAGCAAAACTTTTTGACTAGGTTTAAATTCTCGCCAAAGGATATGCTTGTCATGGAAAACCTTGGTTCTCTCCTTGTATATTCGAGCATTCTCAAAAACGTCCAGGAAAAATTCATCTAGATCATTTAACTCCATCATTCTCCTCTGTCCAGCTTCTTTGAGATCATAGTTCAACTTTCAGATTACCTATAACGCCTTGTGCTCAATTTCAACTAGAAGATGGAAAGATTTCCTAAAGACTAGTCTATATGGAGACATGCCCAAGGTAGTCTTGTTTATTGTCTTATACACCTAAAGATCATCATCAAGCTTCAATGCCCAATCCTATCTTGAGGTGTTAACAGTTTTCTCCAAAATTTGTTTGATTTCCTTATTAAATACCTCAACTTGCCTACTGGTTTGAGGGTGGTAGGTGGTTCTAAACTTAAAATGACACCCATATTTTCCCAATAGAGATTTAAATTGATGATTCTGGAAGTGTACCCCATTATCATTGATTATAGCTCTTGGAACACCAAATCTTGAAAATATGTGCTTCTTGACAAATTTAACCGCACTAGCTTTAGTGTTGTTAGACAAGGCTATGGCTTCCACCTATTTAGATACATAATTAATGGCCACAAGGATGTATTCATTGCCAAAGGATATTGGAAATAGTCCCATAAAGTCCAAACCCTATACATCAAAAAGTTCAACCTCTAAAATCCCTGACTAAGGCATCTCAGGCTTTCTACCGATGTTCCCAGTTCTTTGACACCTATCACATGTCATGACAAAAGTTCTGGTATCCTTAAAAAGAGTAGGCCAACAAAACCTAGATTCCGAAACCTTTGTTGCCATTTTGTTTGCACCATGGTGTCTGCCATAAAAAGAAATAAGGCAATGATGCAGTACTGACTGCATCTCCTTATTAAGTATAAATCTTCTAATTATCCCATCAGCATACCTTCTAAAGAGAAACAGGCCTTCCCAAAAGTAATTCCTTACCTCAAATAAGAATTTCCTTCTCTTATGGAATGAATAATCACTAGGAATAATGTTAGACACCAAAACATTAACATAATCAGCAAACCAAGGAATATTTTACTTAATAGACCACAGATTCTCATTAGGGAAGGCATCATTAATCAGTTCAACTTCCATCTTGTCACCTTACTCAAGTCGCGAAAGATGATTAGCCACCAAGTTTTCAGATCCCTTCTTGTCTCTAATTTCTAGATCGAACTCCTACAAGAGTAAAATCCATCTAATCAACCTTGGTTTGGCATCCTTGTTATAAACAAATATTTCAAGGTGGAATGATTAGTGTAAATAATGACTTTAGAACTAACAAGATAAGATCTAAGTTTATCAAATGCAAAAACTACTACTAGCAATTCCTTTTATGTAGTAGAATAATTAATTTAAGTATCATTAAAAACTTTGCTAGAATAATAAATGACATGTAATTTCTTATCCTATTTTTGTCCTAAGATAACCCTAAGTGTAAAATCACTTGTATCACACATCAGCTCAAAAGGGATATTCCAATTTGGTACGACCATTATAGGGGCTGAGGTAAGTTCCTTTTCCAACTTGTTGAGTGCATCAAGGCATTCATTAGAAAATTCAAAAGGGACTTCCTTTTGCAACAAAGCACATAAGGGTTTTGAAATTTTAGAGAAATCTTTAAAAAATCTGCGATAGAACCCTACATGCTCAAGAAAACTCCTTATTGCTCTAATCGAATTTGGGAGAGGTAATTTAGTGATGAGTTCGATTTTTGCTGGATCTACCTCTATTCCATTATTAGAAATTTTTTGGCCTACGACAATTCCTTCTTGTACATAAAATGAAACTTTTCCTTATTTAGCACAAGATTGGTTTTTTCACACTTCTGTATAACCTGTTTTAGATTGAATAAACATTCATCAAAAGAAGAACCAAAAATAAAAAAGTTGTCCATACATACCTTAATTATATTATCCACTATGTCAGAGAATATAGACATCATGCAGCGTAGGAAAGTGCTATGAGCATTGCATAAACTAAATGGCATCCTATGATACGCAAAATGTACCATAAGGACAAGTGAAGGTTGTTTTCTCCTGATTCTCCAGAGGTATGGGAATTTGGTTATACCCTGAATAAATGTCTAAAAAGTAATAATAATCATGCCCTGCTAATCTTTCCAATATTTGATCAATAAAGGAGAAAGGGAAGTCATCTTTTCTAGTTGCTGCATTTGATTTCCTGTAATCTATACACACCCTCCACCCTATCACGACCCTAGTGGATCGATAATTCTTGCATCAAGTAATTTAAGTACCTCAGATCACATAAATTCCTTCACGTTAGGATTGGGTCTCCCATGATTTTCTACACTAAGCTTGTGGTTTTCCTTTATTAAAATCATGTGAACACAAATAAAAGGACTAATTCCCTTTATGTTAGTAATATTCCATGCAATAGCTAATTTATGTTCACGTAACACCCTTAATAGCTTCTCTTCTTAAAAGGAATCCAAAGAAGAAGAAATAATAATTGGATATGTATTTGATTCTCCTAAGAACACATATCTAAATTGAATTAGAAGTTGTTTTAATTCATGTTTTGGTGGGCTCAATATGGAAGGTAACAATTTAGGTTGAGGAGGGCTTAATTCTTCAATTTAGAGTCTATACCTAAAACTATTACCTTACAATCTATATGCATAGTCTACTAGCTCATCATCCAATTCATTATCATCTATTCCTAAAGCTATGCATGTCTCTCAAGCATCATCATACATTAATTTAGGAATAGATTCAAATGTAAGAGAATCAATTATATCTATCCCATAGGTGACTTCATTAAAAGAGGGTCCCTTTAAAACCTTGAAAATGTTAAACAGCTCTTCCTCATCACTAACTCTCAAGGTTATCTTAACATCTAGAAAATCAATCAATGCTCCACCAGTGAATAAGAATGGTCTTCTTAAAATTATAGGAACCTGAATATCAAAATCCATCTCAAGCACAACAAAGTCAACTGGAATTATAAGCTTACCAACTTTCACTAGTAAATCCTCAACTATACTAATAAGGTATCAAATTGATCTATCAGCAAGTTGTAATGAAATTGTAGTTGGTTTGAGCTCACCGATTCAAAGCCTGTTACAGAGAGACAAAGGGATAAGGTTAATGCTTGCACCTAAGTCACATAAACATTGAAATACATTAGAAGCATTAAAGTGACAAGGAATAGTGAAACTCCCTGGATCCTTTAACCTAAGGGGTAATTTATTTTGGAAAATTGAACTACGCTACTCAATTAAGGCTACCATAGCAAAATTATCTAGCTTTTTTTTGTTGGAGAAGATTTTCTTCAAGAAGTTAGTGTAATCAGGCACCTCGGCAAGTGCTTCAGCAAAAGAGATGTTGATCTGGATCTTCTTGAAAGGTCAAGGAATTTCTAAATTTTGGAATCATCACGCTTCTTCTTTACCCTTTGAGGCTTTTCTTCTTCACCCAAATTCACAATTTTAGCATCCTTGGTTTCATTTGTCTTAGTTTCCTTCTCTTTAGGAACTACACCTTCTACCACCTTATCATGTCTTAGAAGAATTGCCATACAATCTTGTTTTGGATTTAGTTGGATGTTGCTAGGTAGCTTTCCCTTACCTCTTTCACTTACTGAGTTTCACCTCTAAATTTCTGATGGTAGCTTGGTTAGATTAGATGTTCTGCTTCATTCTATTCATAGCTTGAGAGCTAGCTTGTGCATTTTGATCCATCTTACTCATAAGTTCAGCAAACATATCTTCAAGCTGATCCAACTTTTTCTCAAAATAGGAAGGAATTATTATTATACATATGATGAAGGAGGTGAATAATGTTGTTTCGGTGGTGCTTGGAATCTAGGTGGTCCCATTGGTTTTATAGCCCCTTGATTTTTTCATGAAAAATTTCGATGAAACTTCCAACCCTTATTGTAAGTATTTGAGAAAGGATCAAATCTCTGACCTTGTCAACCATTGTTTACATAGTTCACCTATTCCACTTGCATCGTTGCATCTAAATTCATACAACCAGCTATTGTATGTCCAAATCTACCACAAAGAGTGCAAGGATCCCTACTAGACTTATTGTCGTTCATTAACATATTTATCTTCTTATTTATCTTAGCAACTTAGTAGGCCATGTTAGGTTTAGAACCCACTTCATTAAGAGCAGGCATTTTGCTTTTAGTCACCTTACAATGTGATTTCTCAACAACTTTTTTGAAAATATTCCATAACTCTTGAGAACTCAGGTACTAATATTCCCACCAACATTTAAATCCACCAAAGTCTGATTGTGACCAGTGAGATCATGGTTAAAAAAACTAAATCAAAGAGTAAATATCAAATCCATGATGAGGACATTGGTTAAGGAGATCATTAAATTGCTCCCAAGCTTTATGAAATTTCTCACCTTCTTTCTGCGAGAACCAATGTATCATCTTCCTTAGTTCGAGACTTTTGTGGGTTGGGTACCATTTCATCATGAAAGTCTCCATCACTTTGTCCTAAGTATCAATGGACTCCACCTCCAAACACAACAACCAATTTCTTGCTAATCCCTTCATGTAATAGGGAAAACAGCTTAGCCTTAACTCATCTTCGGACAATCCATACAATGGAAGAGTTTAAACTATCGCATAGAAATCTCTGATAAGAGTGTAGCACCCCCTTACTGTAAGGTATACACCGGGATACCCGAAGGTCATTCCAATACATATCCTACGATAAGGGTGA
>JAOSBK010000206.1:6987903-6999109 GCA_027568895.1 Erythroxylum shatona | reverse complement strand
GGGGGGGGGGGGGGGGGGGGGGGGGGGGGGGGGGGGGGGGGGGGGGGGGCGCTTTGTTTTGGACAAAAGAAAAATTAGGGATCTAGATTTTAGTTCTTCTTCCTCATCTCCCACAAATCCAAACCATCATTCCCACCTTACATGACTGACTTTCAGAGCTTACCTTCTATAGTGTCTCCCATGATTTTTTGTTGCTAGTTCATCTTAATCCTCTGATTCAATGGTAATGGCAGGAGCTTGCGTTTTCATACAGGAGTTTAAGTTGCATTTATCTTCTGCTCATTTATTTATTTAGTGATTCCTAGGTCTTAGGATATCTATTTGATTATTTGGAGTTATGTATAGATTATATCTTTGAATTAGAAGATGATTATGGCTGTGTTATTGTTTAGCAACTAATATTGTGCTGATTTTGGTTTAATTTCATTACTCTATTTTGGGTCAAAACTTTGTATTGAGATTCTATTGAATATTTGGTAATTATTCAAGTTGGCTTGAATGATTGGATTGTTATATTGGTTGCTGGTATTAATCAAATCACACCCCATTCTGTAGTTTAGGCTGCATTGCAGTTGGTTACTTAGGAAATTAATTTCATTTTTGTTGGTTCCTTAGAGAGAACGACCCGACGTTACACTGTATGCAATCCTTGGTTAAATTTTGAAGCAACCTCAAGGCGACATCGGATTTAAGGTTATTTCAATCATAATAACTTTTTAATGATTGAGCAATACTGTCGATAATTCAAAGCCTCAAAATAAATTCTACAACTATAAATTATGGTTGGTAGCCTCAAAGCATGTATTAAACTTAGTTTCTATAATGGACGTAACAATAACATACAGCTTCACACTTTTTAATGAAATTGGTCCTCCAACTAAAAGATAAATAGCTAAATATGGATTCTCTAGTGTTAACACATCTAATATAATTTGAATTTGAGTATCCAATCACCTTAAGATGATTGGATCTCCTATAAGTGAGCATATAGATATTATTTCTTCTAGTCATCTTAACACTTTCTTTACAACTTCCCTTTTTTTATTCATAATTACTTTAATATTTGTTTATCATTCCAATAGTAAAACTAATTATTAAATGCTACTAAATAAGTTTATTATTTCTATAAGAAATAACGTGACAATAAATGTAGTCATAAACTCAAGAAGATACTTTATGAAGGTTATAAAAGAAAAAATGAAGCTTGAAACTTGCAATTTGAAGATCAAGTAAGAACAAAAGAAGATCAAGGCTCATCAAGGTCACTTTACATTTTATATTATTTTTTAATCTTAGTTTGTTAATGTGTTGATTTTAAATGCTCATTATACATAAACATTTCATAGTACTTCATTGTATGAAGCTTTTATGTTTAAGAAAAAAGACTTTTGATCTTTCAAATAATCTTTAAAGAATATTTTGGTAAATCTTCAAATCATAATTGTGTTTAATAAATTGATTTTGAGCATTTGAAGCTGTTAATGTAATATTTTGGGAGGGTTAGTCGACCTATATAAGTTAGTGGTTGACCAATATATGTTAAGGTTGTCAAATTTAATGCACTGAGAGTTTATAATAATATTGGTTAATATTGATCGACAAATATGTCATATTAGTTAATTAATATGCCCTAATGGTTGAACAATATCTCAACAATTAGTGAACATATGCTTTTAATGCACAATGATCGACCAATATGCTAGGTTGGTAGATCAGTGCTTTAGAACTAGCTATTATAATGGTTAATTTTTGGCTCTAATAGCTAGTGAAGGTGCTTAAAATACATCATTTCTCATTGGTTTTAGCATTAATAAGCATTTAAATGTCTTTTTCATACATTTTTAAGTGTTTTTTCAATATTTGAACATTCATTACGTCATTTTGTAAGTGAGCCTCTTTGGAGTTGTTAAAGTGATAAAGTCAGATATTTTAAGTTATAAGTTTTAGTTGGTTATTATATTATTGTACATGGGGATATTACATATGAAATTGAGGTTTATCTTTCTTACACCATGAATAAAGATCATAAAAGGGTCCTTTTATTAATAGAAAATTGTACAAACGTTATTCTTTTCCTTGAAAGAATAATTATAGTATCTTATTATTAATACAACATCTTATTATTATGTACAATAAAAAATAATTTCAAGTGAGAAAAGTCATCATAACATTACAATTTATAAGTTCTATATAAATAAATATCTAAAAGTAGTGAAAATACGTAATCAGTTAATGGTTAATTAGCTAAAATAAACTTGTGTATGAAGCTTTTAAAATTAAACACATGTCACCATAGGAATTTTATTAAAAAATAACCTTATTCAAGTATAAATTGTTTAAAACAATACTCTTGAAAATAAAGTAAAAAGATAAAAATGTTTACCTTCTCTTTGTCGAATTCTCGTGAGACTAAGTTGCTTAGTTTTTTTTATCTCTTTAATAAAATAAATCAAAATTTAAACTTTTCAATAACAATTTTTTACATGTTGGACTTTTTCTTAACTAAAAACTGTTTTTGTTTGAATTAGTTAATAAAGAAATAATATAATTATAAGAATAATTGTCTTAAATTTGTAACTCCAAAACATTAATTTGATTACTAATAATAGGTAGTAAGTTCTAAATATAATTTCAGTGGAATAAGATAATTTCATACATACATGAAAAATATGATTTCGAATCCTACATGGCATTGGCCATTTTTGATGGAAATCTTTAGGCTTAATAGTAGTCCCTAGGTTTGTATGCTAAGATTTTAAGAGATTATTTACAGTAAAATACAATAATTTAAGAGGAATCACTAGTTAAAGGTCCTGTTTGACAATCAGTGTATTGCATTAGCTATTAGCTGATTCTATCAGCGGTTAATTAACAACGAATTCTATTAGTTAATTTGACTAGTGGATAACATCAGCTGTTTATTAAAGATATTTTGTAAAATTAGTTATTTAGTATTAGTTGTTTATGTGTAAAATGACTTATGAAAATATGACTTAAAACAGATTTATAAGGACATAAGTATTATAACTTAATATTATTTCTTTGGATATTCTCATAAGAATTTAAATTTTAGATATTTAATTTTACAAAAATTAAGTTTATAAATCTGTTAAAATATATAATAGCAGTAACAATAACAACAACAATAACGGCGGCAGCAGCAGCAGCAGCAGCAACAACAACAACAACAACAACAATAATAATAATAATAAATAAATAAATAATGTTTTTTTTCCTTTCTCAATCTTAAATTAATGATATATACTTAACATAGCCTAAGATCAATAATTATTGCAAAAAGAAAAAAAGAAAGCTTCTATCAATAATTACATGAAATTTGTATTAAACTTATGGGAGTCTAGAAATGAATAATTATAAGGACAGTAAAATACTTTCCTTGTAACTGTTCTTTTTCCAATACGAGGATTTACAAGGATTCAAGGAATTTTGTCTCCTTGATTTGATGTGAATAGAACAGGAAAATTAGTAATGAAATTTACTCCCAAACAGTACTCTGTTTATCTTCCTGTCTTTTTAAAGATGTTTATGTTCTTTGTGGCAAAATATCATGACAATGACTTTAACTTAAAGGGTACAATTGGTTTTGCATATTAAATTTTGAGTTCCAGACTCAAAATGCTACTACATATGAGTTTTTTCAAAATTAGCTGATCAAGTTCAATCATTCAACCCAATCAGCTAATTACTGAACATATCCATGTCAAACAATTAACATGTTTCAATCAGCTAAAAAATAGCCAATAAGTTGTTTAACAAACATGACCAAAGTTGCATCCTCAGTGCTTAACCTAACACAATGTCCAATGTAGCATGAATGGAACAAGCAGATGTAGAATTATTCGAGGGTTTTGACTTCTTTCCATGTCATTCTTCAAAAATGGACTATTTTGCTACACATGAAATCTTTTCTTCCAGTTACAGTGTTTCAACTTTGTTTCATTAAATCTCATCCATAAATTTATGTAGGATCTACATAAATGTATGGATGAGATTTAATAGAAGATCATAGGAACACCGTAACTAGAACAGGAGATCTGATTCCCTTTTTCTATGGCTAATTTTAAGACAAATGTCATCTAGGCTTGTAACTTTTAGCATTTAAACCCTCGCAATTTGCATTTAACCATACTAATTGAATCAGTACTTTTCAATTAATTCAAAATTGAGTTATAAAACGTCATTTATATTATATACAAAGAAGTAGTGGTGAAATGAAGGGCTTCCTTATCATCAAAGTAGAAAGTAATAATTAAACATAAGAGATGGGTCCTAATACATACCTTAGATTTAGTCTTGTGTGGGTTTGAACTTGTCAACTATGAAGGTAATGAAGGGGCTAATAGTGTCCAACATCAAAAGGTTGTCGAAATACAAGACAAAGTCACCTACTGGTTAGCAATAAAAACAAATTCTCCACGCTCTCTAAATTTGTTCAAAGGTAGTAACAATGATGTACAGAAAATTAGTGTGAAGTGTTTCAAAGGTAGTAATAATGATGTACAGAAAATTAGTGTGAAGTGGTATTCGAAAATATTTAGGCTTTACTCCTATATACGTGATTAATTAACTTTATATCATAATGATTTTAATTATTTCATTTATCACTTAAAAATGTTAAAAATGAGAATGATTAAATTATCGCGAATTAGTTAGAATGAAAATTGGCATAGTTATCATATGTGTTGCTATCTTAGTTTTCAATCCAATTACTTGTATGTATAAGAAACATGAGAAGAGTTGTTAGAAAAGTACCTCTGGGACCATTTCTTTGAGAGCCATGGAAAAAGCTTCCATATGTAGCAGCATTCTTTGCTACATGGATCTTCATTCTTTCTTCCCTCAATTGTCAAAACCATGCCACCTCCTGCAATCACTTCCTCCGAACGCTACAAGAAAATAGTACAATTAGCGATGTTTGAAAAACATCACAAAATCTCAAAAAACGTCACAGAAAATAATTTGTGACATTTTGAAAAACGTCATAAAAAACATCGCAAAATTTGATGTAAGCAATAATTTTTTGCGACGTTTTATATAAAATTTCATAGAAAACACTGACATTCTGCGAGGTTTTAAAAATAACATTGAAAGATTGGTCTTTCTGTGATGATTTAGGAAACGTCGCAGAAAGTCACATTCCACAATGTTTTAGGAAATGTCGTAGAATGTTCGTGTTTTTGGTGACGTTTTAAGAAATGTCGTAGAATGTCCAAAAAAGTCACATTCCGTGACGTTTTAGGAAACTTCGCGGAAAGCAACATTCCGCAACATTTTTGGAAACATCACGGAATGTCACATTCTGCGACGTTTTTAAGACGTCGCAAAATTTAACGTTAAACGTTGCGAAATGTTGCTTTCTGCGATGTTTATACAAAAATGTCACAGATAGTATTATTTTTAATTATTTTTTACATTTTTCAAAAATCATTTTAATTTAATGTTTTTAATTTTAATAATAATTTTTTGAAATATTTTTTTTAAATCTTATTAATTTAATAACTATTCAATATTATTTATGAATTTTATTTATTTAATAATTCTTCAATTTTTTAGTATATCAGTAATTTTAATAATTATTCATGTATCACAATAGTTTCATATATGCAAAAAATTATTATTTAATTATAATTCACAAACATGTCATAATACACTAATTAATATCAAAAGTACATAAGTGTATAGTAAATAGTCGTAAGTATATAATATATCAATATGAGTTCATATATCTAACCTAAATGAATATTATGTATAGAACATAAAACTTCCAAGAGCTTTTTTTGTTGTTCAAATTCAATACTTTGTTGTTCGACTTTAGAATTTAGTTGATCCTGCATTTGTTCAACTTTTTTATTCAATTCATCGACTTGAGACTGTAACTCTTAATTAACCTTCTTCGACTCCTATATTTCTTCTCGAAGTCTCTTTTTGACCGAAGTCTTCCCTTATAGTCAAGGCCTAACTCCCATGCCAACAACGTAATTTGATTTAGTGCCCAAGACTTTATTGCACAGTTCATCCTCTGTTATCGGATGACCTTATTCTATCGAATCTGATAATTCCTTACACATTAATTCTCAAAAATTAAAGAATTAATTAGATACACAGTCTATTTAAGAAATATTTGTAAATAAACTATGTACTCACCCATTTTTCTCTGCATTTGGTAATTGGCCATTGACTTTTATTTTCATCATAATGAGTGTGATACCATAGCTTCATCCGGTCACACTCTTCTCCATTTTTGTCACTATGTTATATATAAATATATTACTAGTAATATTTATTATAAAATTTGAAATGTCAATCAAAATAAAATATAATTAAAAAGATAATAACTCACAATCTCATGCAGTATTGCTACAAAGGCCTTGGAGCCGGAGTTCGGTCGACATTTGACCTGAATCCTAGGTAATTTGGCCTTTTAACTTTCCTAATCATAAATATAACAAAATCTACTATAACATCTATAAATCTCAATTCATAAATACGAAAATATAATCAATTGTCAATAAAGTTGTTAAATTAATTTTGTGATCAAATTAAGTAACCTTTGTAGTTGATTGCTCCCAATATTCGCATAAATCCATCCCCTCCACCACAGTCACATTATCTGGCTTGACATCCTTTCTGTTCTTGATATAATGCCTTTTTAAATGAAATCTTTGATCTTTAGACCTTAAAGAAAGGAACTTCTTGATAGCAGCATGTACATTGTTGTATGTCCTTATTCCTTTAACTTTCAACTTTTATTGCCAAAAATTATAAATTATTTGTCAAAGCTTTGTACATATGGAAAAAACATATAAATTAGATGGTTTTATAATAATTATGTCTAACTTATCAAATGCAATGTCCAACTCTTCATTAGTTTTTTTTCATTTTGTTCTTACAGGTAAGGAAGTTCGGGATACCACACCAATCTCACTCGATAATTTGGCAGACATTATGGAGTTGGTTGGTCGTCCTTTAACAAGGGAGATCTCTATCTCCAATCTCTTACCTATTGCTTTATTAATCTTTTCCAATCTGTGTGGATTTGTAACACCCCTTGTCTTTTTCGGATCAATCGTGGATCCTAAAATATAGCAAAGGATTATTTTATAATAAACATATAACATACTCTTAATTAGTTAGATAAAAATTACTAACCTTATACATTTCATTAAAGTGAGGTGAAAGATCATACCTGCAGTGTTTGTAGATGCAGCATTAATATTGGGAAGGGGACTTGTTTCGTTTACTCGTGGTTGATTATAAGAAGCTAGAGGCATCTCTTGAGAAGTTGATGGAGAACTAAAATTGCGTTGCATATTTAAAAGTTATAGATACTTATCTCTAGGATAAGTAATAGGCGCAGATGTGACATCTCTTGGTGTTAGAGTAGGCTCAGAATGTGCAAGTGTGTGATCTTCTGGCTGTGTAGGAGCCGATAGCTCATTATCTACATTTCCAAGAAGTTGACGGTATTGTGAATGCAGTTGTGTCGGTACAAAGCTGCTTGGTACAACCTTATTGTTCTTCTTGGGTAAAACAGGTCATGTGAATCACCTGCATTCAATTTGACATTGGATTTCAATAATACTATTAATTAACCACCAAAAATCACAAACTAAAAATATAGATTTGTCTCTACCAGCCTTATTCTTCTAAGAAACAGAAAGCACAAAATGAAAGTATACATGCATGCCACTGAATTTTAGCTGTGGATGAAAACGAAAAATCAAATACGCTTGCAAAAGTAATATACAGAGGTTAATCATGCCTTCCATTATCAAAATACTGGTTGGCACAACAAAACTGCCAAAATTTCAATATGATGTTACCAGAGGATAATGCTATTTTAAGTTGATTCATAATCAGATAACAGATTAATAAGCAACTATCAAATATAGAAAATGGAATAAAATAGCAAAGGATTATAAGTAGAACTTAAGTCAAAATTAATTATAGGTACAATATTTCGTCAAAAAGACCTTACTACATATAACATTCGTATGCCCAAAACATGGTAGGAAACTAGTACCTATATCATTTTGGACTTCAAACCTGATAAAAGTCATATGCTGGTATCCTCTTTGAAAAGCAAAAGAGTTAGCTTAACATCTGACTCCACATTGATGAAAACAAGGCTATGCTTAAGACAAATTTCAAAGCAACAATAGGAATATAGAAACCCTTGTTGATTAGAGAGCTAGTCCAAGAAGCGCAACAAGTTTGCTTGGCATAAGAACTGCTTCATTCATGATCTTTTATCTTACATAATGATAAGATGTGAATAGGAACAATATAGACAAGTAATAGGTTACCCTATGTATTTGATTCAAATGCTAAACATAAGTTTCTCATATTGAATTTGATACAAGTATCAACAACATACTTGGTTGTCTACTCAGAGGCTCTGACGAAATATGAAATTTTTGATAATTGCACAGGATTTCACAAATCTCAGTAGGCCGTAGCCATCGGTGTTATGCTTCTATAAATAATTGATCAATATCTGTACCGAAAGATCCAAACAATTAATGAAAACTTCTAATAATACACAAAAATGCTATAATAAGAATAAAAAATGTATGGATGACACCCAAAACACTTGTGCACATAATCTCAGGTTATGAAGAATAACATCAAAATGTGACTCATCTTTTCCTATAAAAAGGACTGAACTTTAGAAATACACCCTGCTTGGAATCCAATGATAATGATGTCTATTGCCATACTTGACCAATGCATGATCCCATCATAAAGTTCCTAAAAAATTCTTTTTCCTATTCATTTGAACATTTACTACAGATAAAATTAATTTCCACCCACCCCTTCTTATCAGCAATGGTTCATCAAGTAGACAGGTTCAGTCAAACAATCTTTACATTATGAGATAATAAATCAGGAAATCCTTAGCTAAATCCAATCAAAAGAAGCCAACAAACTAACTGAGCTCGAAGTTAACCAATTAGTTTAGTTAATCCAACCCTAAGCACAGATATAAACAACAATTATGTAATAATTCATTTTCCCAAAGAAAAGCCGCATAAGCCACCTTCCCAATGAATAAAACAAGAAACAACGAATAAAATTAACAGTAAAATTAAATAGCTCGCTGAAGTGAATTGAACATAAAGTAACCAACTGAAATTCTTAAAAAAAACATTAAACTTTGCAAACAAATGAATCTAAACAATAGAACCTCATTGAAATTATTTTTGCACCATCCCATTGTGTCATATCTCCAGCAAACAAACAACTTTTTTGGAGCACTCAACTTGTCTCTTAGAACCTGCAATTTGCTATAAATCACCTGTAGTGAAATAAACCTTCAAGTAAAGCAACAGCTTCATATTCAAACTCATATATACTAAAAAGATAGAAACATTGAAAAGTTACCCTGAGAAGAGATCCACATCAAGAAGCAGATAATCCCATAATACGAGAGCGAGAGTTATGACAGTAAGAGAGAATGTGAGTACAATCAAAGGATGGTACAGAAATAGCAACATCAAATACATTCTTCTACTACCTTAATCCTAAAGATTGATAAGGAAACAAAACACATCTTGCCAAATTCACAACTGGGAAACATAGCAAGAGATGAAAAGATCATTAATTTTTATCACGAATTAAACTAACAGTTGAAATAGGAGAAAATGGATTTAAGGTTTGTTTATCATTGAGAAGCTAAAAAAATATCAAAAGAGAGACGGAGACAGAGATGGAAATATACTTGGAATCAAATGTGGTATTTTTAACGCAGAAAAGGAGAGATAAAGGATGAGGTGACACAATACGAGACGAGACACACACACACACACACACACACACACAATATAATGCAAAGAAGAAAGCAAGCATAAAGATAACCACAACTACTAATTTATGTTCTTTCAATGGAGGACGACATATCAGATCTAGAGGAGGAAGAAAACTAAGGAAACAGCATGCAGGTGGGGGGGAGGGACTTGGGTAGAGGTTTTAAGAAAAACAAAATGGCGTCGTTTGGTTCTAAACTAAATGATGTCATTTTGCTCCTGAAGGTAGATCGTTTTAAGTACTCTAACTATGACATTTTATTCAACAAAATGTCGCGGTTTTTTATTTCGTGATGTTTTATTGATGAAACGTCACAAAAGTGTTACAAATCTGTGACGTTTACATAAATTATCAAGAAAAATTCAAACTTTTTGTAACGATTTTTAAATGTCACAAAAAGTCTTCACAATCCGCAACGTTTTATCAATAAAATGTTACGGCTTATCTTATTTTCTTGTAGTGTAGTGACACTTCAAAAACAATGAAAAGTCTTTTTGAAATTGATCATGATAGGCCTTGATCACACTTGGCGGGTTAATGCTAGCCATATAAGTGTTCCATTTGTTTCCCTTTAGCCCTTTAGGAACCTAATGATGTACGAGATGAAAACTTTAATTTCAGACTAAATTTCAAGAAAACCAAACATTAAGCAGAGTTCAGTGCTACCTGGTACAGCCACATGAGACTATAAAAGGAGTGGACAAAATGTAGACTGTTGCTAGGGAATAGCCTGCCACAGAAAGAGTCAGTAACTCCAGTGAAGAAACATGGCCCAATTCTTGCTCCTACTTGTTTATTCGGTTCTTCTTAGAAGCATGACAAGGACTTGAAAATACTGTTTGTTAGATATATGGTGTATATATCTACTTATTTTATTTTGACATAATTTTATAAATTAGACTTACTAGATATTTTTATTACTTGAAAAATCATAGCTAATTAATAATCCTTTTTAAATTGGATTCAAAAACTATATGGATAATCTTCTAGTTATGAAAGAGTCCCATTTTGGATTGAAGACTATCTTGAGAGGGGGTGTGATAAATCTCGTGTGTATGAAGTTTGGGTGTATTGCTAGAAGTTTTGGTGTGACTATGTGTTGATCGAATTTTGTGAATAGTTGAAGGTGTGTGGGTGACATTTTGTTCATTGGAAAAGATTAATGTGATGATTTGATGTTGTTGAAAAATCCATCCTTCTACTTCTTTTTTATTAAGCTTCTGGAGTTAATTACAGTTAGCTAGTTCTAATTCATTATGTGTGTGCTTTTTAGCCAAGAGACTCACGACTTTGCAGTGATTTTTGTTAGTAGTGTGCCCTAGGCCAATGGACATATGTGACTTTTGTACTAACATTATGACTTATTAATAATATATTA
>JAOSBK010000206.1:6955062-6967618 GCA_027568895.1 Erythroxylum shatona | reverse complement strand
TGTTTAAATTGTTTTTACGTGAATTAACTTATGATTTTATTGTAGAATTTTAGAAAAGCTTAAGAGATCTATTCAACCCCCCTTCTAGATCGTTTACAAATTGTTTTTTAAGCTCTATTTCCTTTTGTAGCTTTTAATTATCTATTTATTTTAAGAGTGTTGTCTCCATGGGGCAAGGAGAGGAGAATTATCTTATTAGCTACTCCATAATAATTTGCATACGCTTGTATTATATTAAATTGTAGCTAGAAAAAGCAAAAATCAGGTTTTTGTTTCTAATAAGTGCATCTGGTGCTTAAAAGTAAACATTCTTCTAATTTAAGGGTTTTTTCAAGCTATCCATCATATCATGTTGAATTTTTTACCTTGTCATTGTCTTTAGAAGTCCATTTGGAGTAAATAAATCTAGTAGTCAGCCCTTGTTTATGTCATGTAAAAGATTTGATGGTAGGTTTCTATTCTTTTGAGTGTTGTAAAAAGCATCAACGTAACTAAGTTTTGGTTCAAAGATGACCCATTTGTTTTGGCAAACCAAGCGAACCAAGTTTTTTATATGGAAGATTTATTGTTCGGTCCAAATTAGTAGTTTGTGCAAGAATGTGAATTTAGACATGTGTATGATATCCCTTTGCATGGCAATGAAGAAGGTTCAAATGACGATGAGGAGTCTGATTAAGTTCCGGTGGAAATCGAGGAATGTTTCTTAGAGTTTTTAGATCGAAATGATATTGCATTTGATGTAATAAATAATGTTTTATGGAATTTTGAGCAACGTTTGAATGACAATTTGGAGGACTTAGAGGCAAGCATTAGTGAGAATGAATGTGATATTGTTTTAGAAGAGTCTACGGACGATGACGATGAATAAATTCTTATTATGCAATTGAACCTTTGTTGTTTTCTCTTCATTGTTGTATGCAGATTTTAAGAGAATTTTAAAGTTAATATAAAAAGTTAATTTTTAAGTTTGAATTAGGTTATATGTATCTCTTGACTTACATAAGTTTTTGTCCAATCAAAATTATTAAGGGATGTGATGCATACACAATATTATCAATTACAGTAAAATTCATGTAAAAATGAGACATTTCATTACTGTGTGTGAGTTGAGATTCAGATAAGACAAATATTTAAATTTACACACTGTACATTGCTTTTTTTTAATGATATTCTAAAAAATTGAAGAATTATTAAATAAATAAAATTTATAAATAATATTGAATAGTTATTAAACAAATAAGATTTAAAAAATTGTATTTTAAAAAATAATTATTAAAATGATTTTCAAAAAATGAAAAAAATAATAAAATAATAATAAAAATGTCGCAGAATGTCTTCCGTGACGTTTCCAAAAAAATGTCGCAGAATCTCTAGCATTCTGTGACGTTTTAAAAACATAGCGGAATGTTAAAGATTTTGCGACTTTTTTTAAAAACGTCACGGATTGTCCAAACTTTCAGTGACGTTTTTATAAACGTCGTGGAATGTTAGTGTTTTCCGTGACGTTTTATATAAAACGTCGTAAAAAACTTTTGCCTACACCACATTCCGCGACGTTTTTTAAAACATCGCAGAATACAATCTGCGACGTTTTTGGACATTCTGTGACATTTTAAAAATGTCACAGAATGCCTTGTTTTCTTGTAGTGCCAGTCCTCTCCTTATCACTCTTTAGTCTTCAGCTCACTCTTGGCTCTTGGGTAATGGTTTAAGTAGTTAAACTTGACATTTGTTTAATTTTCATCTTAAAAGTGATGATTTATTGGCAAGAAAAATTATTGTTTGTATGTTAATTACTGAGCTTTAACAATTCAACTATGAGAACTGTTGGTTGAGAATGATCTTTATCAGTTTGGAATAATGCTTAATGAGTTGGTTATAGCAGAAAATAGATAATAGATGGGCCTTTCAAGTTTCAAGATGAACATAATATGAAAATGTAAATGGTTAAGGCATTAAGCAATGATTTTTTCTTTTTATTTTTATACTAAAGCCATTTTTGTAATATGCAATTATACATTGCCAAAGGAGAAATGTAAGACACAAGATATTTTTACTTGCTTTTAATGCACCTATATATATATATATATATATAAGGAAAAATGTAAGACACAAGATATTGTTACTTGTTTTTAATGTACCTATATATATATATGTTAGTTTCCTTTACAAAATTTATTTAGCTTTTTAAAATGTCTACATTTAAATTATTTTCTCTACATTGCAAAATTTCAATAAGTTGCTAGATTACGACGGATCGTTCACTAATAGTTTTTAGTTCCAATTTGCAAGATTAGTCTTTCCATCAAGGTAGAAGTCTTTTTTTTACATGTTTTAACTCAACTTCCAAGCTTGAATAGTAAAGAGAATGCTTATTAGTTTGTTATTTTGTCAAATAATTAAGCTATTCCCTTATAGAATTCATCATCACTTTTAGTAGTACATTCTTATGCTTAGTTTTCCCTTAGAAGGCCCTCATATTCCTTCCCTTTCATAAAAAAGTATATAGTATTGTCTAGCATAATTTTTAAAAGTTATGATGTTTCCTTTACTGAGTTTAAGGATTCTACATGGCTATTGAATGAGATTATGCGATAAATAGGGTGGTGTTAAGGTGTTACATAGTTGTATCAGTCTCCCCCAATTGTAATCAAAGTATATACATTCAAAGAAGAGGTATTTAATGTTTTCCTTTTTATAGTTGCATAGATGTCATCTATTAGAAACATTTAGAAATTTATCAATCTCATCTCTCATGGGAAATCTACCTTTAAGGGCAAGCCAAATAGTGAATCCAACTCAGGGAATTGCTTGAGGGAACTATACCAAATTGAACCATTCAATTTTTGTGGAAGGGGTCCTGAATAACCTTCTTCATGAATTGTTAAAGTATTTACTATCATCATTCAAACTCCACACCAATTTTTCCTACCTCTTATCTTATAGAATCTTATTAAGTATTTTATGGATAAGAAGACTTTTAGGAGAGCTTTCAAGTGATTATATCTTTCAACACATGAAATAGCGAGTAATTTCTTGGGATGAGATTGTGAAGTCCATAAAACTCTAAATAATCTCTAAGGGGGACTATGTCTAGCCATTGATTATACCAAAATTTGTTGATATTTTTGTTTCCTATCTCACATATGATCATTCCACTGACAAGCTTTATATTTTTAAGTAATTGTATCCAAAACTAGGAAGCATTTGGATTTAAGGTGAAGGACTATATATTATCTTTATTTAGGTGGTATGCATGAAGTCATTTAAGCCAAAGAGCTTCCTTATTATGAATTAACCTTTAGAATCTCTTAATCATTATCATTTTATTAGTTAATGTATTTGCAATGATGCCTTGACCTCCCTCCTCCTTACGTTAGTTTAGTTCTTTCCAAATAACTTTAACAAAGCTTGTTTATTTAAATCCCTAAACTATAAGAAAGATCTCATCATTCTTTAATTATTTTAATTATGCCTAAAGGAATTGAACGATTGGAAGAAAAAAATAACTTGTAAGCTACAGATCACCAAGTTATTAAGTTGAATATGCCATACAATAAAGAGACATTTTTTGCTCCAATTTTGTCTATAAGTGTGGCATAATATAAGAATGAGGGTCTTATAGTGGTGACATGAATGCCTAAATAGGTGATTGGGGGCTTCATAATCTTCAAACTTGAGATAGAAAAAAGCCAGTCTCCTAGATGGAGAGTGTTTTAAGCTAATATTAATTTACACTTTACCTAATTCATAGGCAACCCTAAAAGTTGCTTTAAAAAATTCAAGGTTATTATTAAAGTGCTCAAAGATTTTACAACTACTTTGGAGAAAATTAAGACATCATTTGAAAAAATTAGCATAGTCAACTTTAACTCGCACTTAGTGTGGAATTTGAAAACCTTGTTATAGTTGATATTAAGTTTTATCAATCTAGAGAGAACATCCATTGCTAATTCAAAGAGGTAAGGGGAAATGGGATCTCCTGCCCCAAGCCTTTAGTAACCTTGAGCAATCTTATAGGTTCATAATTGATTAGCACACTATAAGAGACTAAAGTGATACATTGTCCTATCCAACCTACAAAGATTTAAATAAATCCAAATGCTATCATTTTTGTTAGTGGTCAATGAAAATTTTATAAAATTAAAGGCCTTATATATATCAACTTTAAAGGGCACAATTCTTTAGATCTTGTTTTCTAGAATAGCCTTTAAGATGTCGTTAAGTTAGAAATACTTTATCACCAATTTACCTTTTTTTTTAAATGAAATTACATTTCAAGCAATCAATGATAGTTGGGACAAACCACTTTGATTTTTTTTTTGCTAACAACTTAGCAATGAATATATAAAATGTGTTGTAACATAAAATATGTCTAAAGTCATTCAATTTTCTTGGGTTAGAGTCTTTTGGATAACGAAAATATAGCTTTTGTTAACCTCCTTTAACATTTTACTTTGTGTGAAGAACTCCTAAATAACTTAGGCACCATGTTTCCTAACACTGGCTAAGATTTTTTTTTGAAGAAGCCATTCAGAATTGATAGAAAATAAAGATTCTTCTACCTCTTTGTTGGTGAAAGGTCTAGCAAGTGGTTCTTTGCTAGAATGACTAATATGGTCAATAATAATTTACTGAATTGTAGGGATTGAGGAGAAAGCATAGAAAGGTGCTCCAAGATTTTAAAAAAAGTATAAGTGAGCTTCACTAGGCAGTTCCTTTTGGGATTCAATTATCAAACCTCATCATCTTTCAGGGAAGCTATTAGATTGATATTCTTCCTGAAGATGAAAAATTTATGAAAGAATGTGGTATTTATATCTTCATCCTTAAGCTATAACACTCTTACCCTTTGCTTCTATATGGAGTGATTAATATTTATTCTATATAAGCTTTTTGCCTTTTAAAAATTCTTTATTTAATGGTGAGTTTTAAAGATTGATTTGGGCTTTTATTAGTCTATTCCTTGTTAACTATATTTTTAGTTGAGTGTCTTTAATATTTCTCTTATTGAGAGCTTTTATTTCATTTTAATCTTATGAATTTTTCTCATCCAAGTGAATATTTTTGACCATGAATCTCTAAATTGACTCCCTTTGATTATTGCCATTTTAAGTCCTTGTTTTTCTAAAAGGTTATTAAATCTAAAAGTATACCTATAATGGGGCTAATTGAGAATGCTCTTCACTATTATAAAAGAATGGTTAGAAAATATAAGGTTATAAAAATATTTTAACTATTAGTAAAAGAGGAGAACAAAGGTTCATTTCTAATCACTCTATTAATTTTCTTTTCGAGTAGCCAACAACCTTTTATCTTATTACACCATGTATAAAAAATCCCCTCCATCTCAAGGTATGTAATTTGTATACTACTTATACATTCTAGAAAGTCTTCTATATGATTTATTATGCATGAATTACCTTTTACTTCAATAGCATAAAACATGTTATTAAAGTCTCTAAAACATAGCCAAGTTAGGTTAATGGTATATCCTAATTTGTTAAGATTTTTCTATAAACTTACCTCTGAAAAATATGATTATAGGCATAAACAAAACTTATGTGAAATTTCATTTTCTCTAAAATCAACAAGATAGTAAGAATAATCAATTAGTATCTAATGGTTGATTGTATCACCACAATTATATCCCTCCTATTTGCAATTATAATTGTCTTGTAATTGTGTTTTTAATGATTAGTGATTATTTGCTAAGCATTTTTAGCAAGGAACAAGTTCTTGCATTTTTAAAGATTTATTTACAGCAAACCTACTAAAAAAGGATTAACTTCTTATAGAGCTACTTGTTTATTAGTGTAGTGTGGACCCCCTAGCTTTCCAAGCTAGGTTAGTCATTATAAAGATGAAGTTTTTAGAAGATTTCTTCTTTCTTTTTGATCTCCTCTCACTAATTGATATAAAGCCATCAACAAAACAGATTAAGGTTCTTTAGACATTTTTATGGAATTTGGAGGGTCTTTAGGTTGCTTGATCTTGGAGAGCCTTAAGTAGATGGATCTTGCCTATAACTTGAAATCAATAACTCAGTGGTGGTGTCCTTAGAGGAAGCCCTTTGGGGTGTAAACTCTTTCTCAAGTCCCTCAAGTATAGTTAAATTAGTTAAACACATTCCTCAATTCTACTTTGGTGGAGAATTTTACTCCGTTATCTATTGAATTTCTTTACGGATAGGAATTGAGTTAACCAGAGCCTTAATACTTGCTTGATTGTTCTCCTAGATAAGATGGAGGTTTGTGAGTTCTTGATGGTCACCGGTGGAGAATTTTCTTCTCAATGGTTACCATTTTTTCTTAACTTTTGGCTAACCAAGTCTCCATGTGTAAATATTTAAAACTAAATGTTTAATAAGGGAGCCATATACATCAGAGGAATAAGATCTTAAATAGGTTTTTTAATGTTTGTAAATATGCACATTTTCATATAACTTACTCTTTTCAAACAAAGTTGTAGCTTTATCATGGCAGATGGTACTACCTAAGTAACTAGCTAGATAAATAATTCTTTTGGTAGTATAATATTCTATAGAAATATTGTGGATGTTAACTCAAAAAGGAACTTATTTTAGTTCTAGTATTAAAGATGAAAACCTAGTTTCCACTTATGAAAAAGGAGAGGTTTGTTAATAAATTATCGGGATCCAGATTTTATTAAATTATAAGCTTAAACTCAGCCAAATTTAAATTGGAATATGTTTTCTTCATTAACAAAAACTTCAAGGAGTCTAAGCTTCTTCCATTAGTAGTGCGCTCATGATTGAGACTAGAAAAGGAGCCCTTATATGCATAAAAAGACCTATGAAAATGAAGTCCCACTTGCTAACTTCTTCCTATAATATTTCTAATAGTGGATGAACAATTAAAGAACCATTATCCATCTTAGAAGGACAAAACTGAAGATTTTGCTAAAGGGCTTCATCTCTTAAGACTTAGATCTAAGTCCTTCAGGTAAAGACTACATTAGTGGAAGTCCCAAAGGGAGGGTCTAGGGATAGTCCTTAAGTTAAAGCTTCTATTGATTACTAGATAGTAGCTATGTATGAGGGGATAGAAGTAGGTGAGGTAGTAGGGGAATTAAAGGGAATAGAACTAGAGAAGGAAATTCAGAGTTTGACATTTATTATAAATGGAAGGATGAGAACGAAGGAAAGGAAAAGCTATAAGAGGAAATAAGAAAGCACTTGAATAGGTGAAGAAGGTGAAAAATGAGTTGCAAAGGAGAGTAAGAAGGATATCAACCTTACTGGGACAAGAGATGAGTTAGAGAGAGTTGCGGGAAGAAGTTATATTAGAAAAGAAAAAAAAAAACAAGTTAAACGATTATAAAAGACACAGAGAAAGACTAGAAGCTCAAATTTGTGAAACTTAAGCAAACAAAGATGAAAAAGAGCTGGTAAAAGAAGGAAGTTAAAGCACTCTTAATAATTCAACCTCTTTAAGAAGATTCAATGATCATATTGAACTTATGCGAGATTGGTTCCTAGTCTAAACAATCATACTATTTTTTTATTATAATAAATATTTAAAAGGTGGAGGAATCACCAGGTTAAAGAAATATTTAGTTGGGATCAAAGGTACCATGGAGCCTCGCAAGAAAGTTAGTCATAATGTGAAATATCAAATGAAAATGCTTCTTAAAGAGTATCAAAATGAGCAAGAAAAAAAACAAAGACTACAAAATTGGTAGTGGAAGTTCTTTTTGCAGTGATAAAAAAGATGGTGGCAATGTTGAATATGGTATTTTTATAGAATAAAACAAGATTGTTGTAACTAATATAAAGAAAATAAGTAGAAATAATTATAACATTTTTACTCTTTGAACAACTCCTAGAGAGTAACTTTTAATTTATAGTATATTATAAAAGAAGCAACTCGTAATATGGATATGGTAAAGGCTAAATGATGGTATGATACAAATCTATCATTCAATACTACTCAATTTTATTATTACTAGCCTATGATGAATGTTATTGCCTCTTATTATCTAGTATATAAAGCTCCTTTAATTATTGACTATAGATATAATCTTCTAAGTAGCTATATTTATGAAATTAAAAGTTATTCAAGTGAAAAAATAATGAATTGGGCAACTTATGGGTATTTAATCATGTATGATAGTTAGAAAAATAAAAGATAAGTGCCTATTAATATTTTTTAGTTTATTCTACTAAGGGAGCAATGTTTTGAAGTCTCTTGATGTATATGGCCTTACAAGGAATGTTGATACTTTATTAAAGATATTTTGTCAAGATGAGAATGAAGTTATCCCTAAAAACATTATACAATTCATGATTCACAATGATGTTAATTATAAAGCAACTGGGAAAAGGTTTCTACATAGGTGTATTTCTTTCTATTAGAATCCTAATGCTACACAATGACATCATGCTGAAAAATACAAGAGAAGTAAAATAATTTCCTATCTTTGATGAAACTAAGCAAAAAGAAAGAAAAGTGACTAAGTTAATCTATAATTATGTATGGGTTCTAAATTTAATGAAAAAGAAATTCAATAATGATAGGAATTTGTGTCATCCTATCATTAGAAGATTTATAACTAATTTCTTATCACTAAAGTGTTTTGTTTAAATGAAGGAGTCCAAACAAATATTTATAAGTGGTAAATGGGTTATATTTTAGTATGTTAGGTCTAAAACTAAAATGGAAATGTTTAGGATTATACTTGAAGATCATAAATTTTAGACCTAATTTTAATTTTTCATTTGAGTTTTTAAGCCCTTAATAAGAGTACTTTGTTTACCTAATACCAATGAGAAAGCAATAATAGGTTACTTTTATGATGATATAGAGACGGTAAAGAAAGCAATGAATGCTATTATAAACAATAAACTTTCTTTGTAAACAACTTATCTTGCAATCATCAATGAAAAATGGAAAAGATAACTTTACTTTCTTTTTCTTGCTACTGGGTCATTTTTTAAATCCAAGTGTCTATTTTAAACCAATTTTTACAAATGATTATGGTTAATAGTAGAGTGCCATTAATTATCACAACAATCATTTCTTTTAAGACGATGCAAGATCTCATTAGCTCATAAATAGAGATATATAAGGATGTCTGCAATGATTTTAGGATGGCTATTGCAAAATGTCAAAGAGATGAACTTAATCCAAGTATATATATCTTCACTTATTATTTTCTTAAAATTAAACATTAGTTTTTCTATAAGATTACTTTTATTATCTTATAGTTTCTTAATGTGACAATTTAAGTGCAACTGGGTGTGAAAGGAATCGGAAAATATTTAAATTCATCATTTACAAAAAAAAGAAATAAAATGCAAAACAAATGTTTAAATTATTTGGTATTTGTTTGATACAATTTGGATCTTTAAGAAAGGTATGTTATTATCATTATTAAATTGAATATATTTTCTTATATTTTGTAATAAATTAATTTTATTTGTTTACTATGACTCTTAATAGAATAAGTATTATTATAGATGCAATTTGCCTGCATCATAATGACCTATTAATGGATTAGGTTTTTAAGGAACCAACTTTTATAGATGAGAATTGCTTAGAAGATAACTTTGGATAGAAAAGAATTAACATGTCATTTGGTAATCGTTTTAAATGATGGTCATATTGAGACTCCCCTCAATGCTGAGGAGTTCGTAACAAATGAAAGTAAGATATATATCATTAAATGAACTTTCAGGTTTTCATATTTCTCTTTTCTTTTTAATTTCACTTGTATTTTATTTATATATTAAATTCTATATATGCAATATAAATATAAAATTTTAACTGTAAGTGTTTTTGTTTCAATTTTCACTGGTACTTCATTATAGTGTCAACACAAACTCTTGTTTGTTATAGTTATGGTCCTATATTATTCTTATTATATTGATGTTTCTATATAATCAATTGTAATATTTTAAGTACCTTGCATTATTTTTAGTTTATTTATATATGATAATTTTTTATATTTATTATGGTTAGTATTTATATAAGAAATATGTGAAAAGTAATACTAATAGGAATTTATATTATTATGATTTTTTAGACATGTTTGTAAAGTTAAAAAATTATATATCACAATATATTAGTGGACTATATAGTAATTTTATAAAATTTAGGAACTATTTTATTATTTAAAAAATACTCAAAATGATATATGGTATTGACTAGTACTAGTACCTTACTATCCTAGAACTAATTCCAGTACCAAGCCTAGAACATTATTCATAACAATGAAACAACCTCTAATAATAATCTTTTTATTATATAATTCTTGAAAAGGAGTGAATAAGAAGAGGACAACACTAAGCATTTAATGGAAAATTCATCAACATCATAAAGAAGAACTAAGATTTTGATTTTTTTATAAACAATAAATCATTTAAAGAAAGAATATCTTTATGTATACTTTAGGAGCCATATATACAATAGGCAATTAATTATCTTAAAATTATTTTATCTGAGTTCATTAAAATTGATAAAGTTCGAATATGCTATCTTATAGCATCCTTATCAATTAATCATGTACGAAGAATTATTATTTTCAAAAAACAAATTTAATTTGTTTAGCCTACAAATTAGATTTGATGACTAAATGGGTACACCATATAATCCTTACTAAATATCATATATTTAAAATTTTATGATAAAAGTAATTAATTCAAACACATAAAGTCAAGTTAGCTTATCATCTAAATTCATGAAAAAAGGTTCTCTTTTAAATACTGAATTAAGATAAGTATTTAATTAACCATTTATAGATGTACATATTCTAAAAAGGAGAAAAATTGCATATCGATGTATTTAAATTTGTATTCAATAAGAAAGTTTTTCAACAAACTTCTGGAAAAGATCGTTAATCAGTAGTAATTTCTATAATGTTCAATAGGATGCCAATGAAAAGAAATAAAAAATCAAAGGAAATTCAAATTTTTTAGCATACATGATCTATAATATTAGTGACAATATTTGAACATTTTAAAGATTATAAGAGAGTTTATAACAGATACAAAATACATATTTCATTTCTTTAACTAAAAATTGAATATAAAAGGAACTCTCATCCTTTATTTATAATAGGAGGATAGGTGAATGGTATGTCGATATCCTTTTTATGAGGATCTCATTACTTATATAATCATTAAATTTGACATTACTGCTAACATCATATTTTTATGATGTGTTTATTTCTTCATGAAAAATGAAATCATTATTATATACTAAAGCATGCTTAAACTTTAATACAAACCTAAACATACTGGATACAACAATTTAATTCCTAAGGGTCCTATGTATAAACTCTTGCCAAAGGTCCATCTAAGCATCTAGTCTAAAGTCAAAGTCATCATACATATGATTGTTGTACTTGGGTAGTTCATACTATTCTTAGTCTTCTTCTTCCTTGGTGCCCTTCAAGAGTAATCGATTACTTGGACTTACTCAATAATTTTCTTCCTAGTTATAAAGTTGAGCTTTCTAGACTAATAATGTCATATCTATATTAAGATTCTTAGAAAATAAAGGAATTAAAGTTGGGTATTCTAAGTTAAGGATTAAAGAGTTAGAACTGACATTAAAGTTCTTATAGATCTATCCATATTGCATAGTTTGAGTCCAATATTATGCTATAGTCAATTACGTATACTTCTGAGTGTTAGGGAGAAAGAAGAACTTCTAAATTATATACCTTCTTTTAAATATTTGAGTTTGACACTCATGATATACTTGAAGGTGTTCCTAAAAACAATTTGTAAGATTGTAATAAAAAGTTTTATATGGATAGAAGTTAAGATGAGCGTATAGGGTGTTAGACCTAGGATAAAACCAAAAAGGATCATTAAAAAAGTCACACCACACGAGGATTAGCTAAATAAAAGAGAGGATCATGATTTTTATAATGCCAGTTTTGCATCTGGATAATATGTTTTATAGGTTTCTAAGAGATGCCTTCTTCAATAATTTTTTTATATGAAAATGAAAGAATGGATTATTGTTAAAACCTTTGACTTATAACTAATGTTAGAAAGTAATAGAGACATCAAAACATATGAATTTTTTTCAAATATGAGATAAATAATAAAGAAAATCTATATTTTTTCTATCAAGTTACAAGAATCATAGATATTAAATAGGTATGCAAATGGGTAATTAAAATGAATACCTATTAGTTATATTGGAACATAAAAACCAAAATTTTGGATAAGCATGTTATGATAATTAAAACCTTTGAACTGAGTCTAAATTTTAAGGAAAATACTTTGTAATATAATAAGAGCATTAATTGATAACTTTTAAAAAAAGATTATGTATTAGAGTAATCACATTAAAAATTACATGAATAGTTAAATAAAGCAGGAAGCTTTCAATGTTTGGATAACATTTTTAAAGGAGGTTTGTTGGATCCCGCTTCCGGAATCCAACTCTTATCAAAATACCATCATACTGAAGCGTGGCTCCTTGAAATCTTTTCTTGCTCTACTACTAAACATGATGAGCCCCGTTCTCGGAGTCCAACCATCGAACCATAAATGTCGGCGTAATCCAAAGAAAATATG
>JAOSBK010000206.1:6923856-6942199 GCA_027568895.1 Erythroxylum shatona | reverse complement strand
ATTTCCTAACACAACCAAAATTCCCATAAATTCCAATTCAATTGGAAATTCCCCAAATTTCCATAATCTCAACAAAAGGAAATTAACCCTAATCAAGCTCCAATTGAACCTACCCATAGTTTATATAGGTTAGAAAACTCAACACCTAGCTTAGAAACTGAAAAATCCTATGGATCTCACCATCTTCTTCTTCCCCCAAGCATTTCCAACACAAACCCCTTTCTCTCTCTACAATTTCTCATTCACAAAACCACAACCCATTTCTTAACTAAAGCATGAAGAAGATGATGAACTTACCTTAGAAAGCTTGATTCTTCTTCTTCCCATGAAATTTTCCTCCTGTTTCCCTAGCTTTTTCGATTTTTCTTCTCTTTTCTTCTCTCCCTCACGTTTTCTCTCTTCCTCTCTATGGCATCCACGACACTCTTCTTCTCTTCTTCAAATTTAAGACACCACTTATTCCTTTTCTTCCCATTTTGCCCCCACTAACATGGCCTTTCCCAATTTGACCTTATTTTGTCTTATATGGCTCTAACCACCATTTAAGCTAACTTAATTCTAACTTAAACCTAACCATTCATTCTAATTTAAATTTCTAATTCTTCCCTCAAATTTCTAATTAATGGCCCAATTCTAAAATAAAAAAAAATTAAGCAAACATACAAACATAAATAACTATTTAAGAAATTTATAAGAAATTCAGAAAATTCAAGATCCAACAGACGCGGCCTCGCATCTGAATCTCACATCTCATCCAAGATTTCCGCCAATGTATGCCTACATGTGCCCACGCTATCGAGTCTCGTCTACTCTCGAGATCTTCGTCAATACTTCCCGCACCCCTTACCTACTTTGCAAGTTCTTGAGAGTTTTGCTCGCTAACTCGGAACACTTTGCCTTATTTCCTTATCAACACGCCTTCCTCGTGCTACTTATATGCTAAGCATTGGCCAAGGCTCGTCAACACTCGCACGATCCCGCAATCTGAACTTAGGGATCTAACATCTGGGCATTGCTATATACACTATCTTGTCAATTTATAACCTCTCTAAGCATGATCACCACTTTGAGGAGCCTCCTATAAGCTTTGGGTTTTATTTATATAAGTCTTATACTTACTTTTTGTTCAGAACATCTAAAGATTCGTTCTTATGTTTGAAAATTATACCATTTTAATATTGTGATTTAAGTTTTTTGTTTAATTTTCTTTCTTAGTTTTTAGTTGGGATTTATTCTTGAAATTTGAATCTCAAATTTTTTTAACTTGGCAATTATCTTCTAAATGGTTCAGGCTTATTCTTACTTACACATTCATAACAAGGAGTTTCCAAGGGGAATGTACTACTTTTCAGTCATGTTCCTGGAACTATCTTCATTTCCACCATACAATTAAACATTATTTGCTTCATTATTGTCCATTCTAATTATGTTGTCTCAAGAATACGTTAAGTTAAAGAGTATAACTTTCGGTTTGCTAGAAGTCAATAGGGATAATTGCTTGCTTTGTTTTAATAATTTTTTGTCTCAGCATGACTTTCTAACTTTAAACTTCTTGTCACACTTTATGTATGGACAACTTGGATACTAATGCATTTTCTAAAAGTACGTTTTATCATGTTTAGGGAGCATATGGTATTATTTCTTATTTATGGGTGCATTATTTGACTTAATAATTGGGCTTTAGTTATGCTTAATCCCACAATATTTAATTGGTTAGCTTATTTTTTGTATATGATGGTGTTTTTTCCTTTCCTAATTAAAAACAAACTAGCTTAATTATGCATAACTATAGGCACTTTACTGATCTTGAAGTTTCTTTCATGATTCTCATGGCTTATATTTTGTACATGATGGTTGAGGTATAAAGTTTCTCTTATCGACATGGACAAAACCTGGCTAGTCGTCCCAATTACGTTGTAATTTTTTTTGTAATCTCAGCATTAATAATTTGTAAGCTGGTCTTTATATTTATTATTTTGTCTATAAGAATTGTTAAGGATGTAATTAAAATCTTGTATACGAAGAATATTTTTTCTGTTGGTATAATTTAATGATATTTTACTTTTTATATACAATGTTTCAAATTATTTTCATATAATATGTTAAGATACCTAATTTATTATTTTGGGCATTATTTACAGTTTGATATATTTGGCATATCATTAGTGATAAGAAATTCACTTGGTATTGGGTTCCACTATCTTGAATAATTTAGTATTCTCTTAAAGACAAGATAGTGGGAAGGAAAGAATCCTATTTGAAATTGAATCCTAAAGAAGATAAGATTTATTAGAAATAGACATCCTTAGTTGAATATATACATGTAGCGAATTTATCATAGATTTAATTGATTTTTTTTACAGCTGTGTTTCTATATATGTGTGATTTTTTGGACTACTGCTCTGTCAGTGGGAAAATGAGCAATTAATTCATCAATTTTTAACTACATTTTTGGTATGTTTCGATGATGAAGCATATATCAGATTGATAATTTTTGTGGTTGCTATGCTTGAGTTTCTTTAGTGATTATTTCAAAGGTTCACACTAGAATTTTTGTTGGATGGCATCCCATGATTTCAGTTTAACGAGGTTGCACATATAGGGGAGTGTCTTTTGACTCAATTGTTTCTTTGATAATGTCTTTATTGATTTAATCACTTTAAGATATAATTTTCATCTTTACTATTGTTCATTTCTACAAAAATATTCTGTTGAGGTTAGCATGAGGTGGTCATTTTACTAGGAGTGAAATACTTTCATGGGTTCAAATGTGAGTGGGTAGTGTTAAGGATGAGTGGCATTGGTTTAGTAAAGCCTTGTATAAGACTATTGCATTTGAGTGAAAGTTGATTAATTTAGGTCAGGGCCCTATAGATATAGGTCACATGTACCTAACTACATTAACAAATTTCATGTGTCGATTTATTTGTTGCATATTTTGTTTTTTTACTTGTAATTGTTATATGGAAAATTCACAGTTGCTAATTCAATTTTTTTCTTATAAGTAACTAGCAGATTCAGTTTAAAGCAACTACAGTAGAATATATATATTGCGGAACTACAACATTAGCGTTTTTTAATTGGTATCAAATCGTGGTTCACCTAATTATAACTTAGTCTGTCAAAATTGGTGTAGATCAATGCTCCACATTTATGACTACTAGAGAGGGGGTGTAAATCACTAGGCCACCTTTTCTTAATGGTTTTAACTATCCTACTTAGGAAACGAGCATGAAAGTGTTTATTCAAACATAAGGGACTAAAGCATGGACTTCTATATTGAATGGCTAGACTCATCCTACGAAAACTGATGAAAAGAATGAAGTGGTACCTAAAAATCCTTCTGGATGTATAAGAGTTGCAGAAGAGGGAACACTTGGTAATTCTCAAGTAATGCATGCAATTTTTTGTGTTGTAGATGAAGGATGTTTCAGTATGATATTACCGTGTAAATCAGCAAAAGAAGCATGAGATATATTATAGATAATTACCTAAGGGGTCAAAATTAGTGATTGTTGGATGTTATTGATTTATTTGTTTCATTATTTTTAGAATTGAGTCATTAATTTGATGAGCATAAATAGAGATTTCAAATTAGATAGAAAGATTTGAAATAAGAAGATTGAAGGAGTTAAGAGGTAAATGAAAGAAGGGCAAAATGGGAAGACCAAAAGAGAGGAGGGGCACTTTTGGAAGAACAAGACCAAAATATGGTCTTGTTTAAGAAAAAGAAGAGAAGCATTGTGAGAGGGAGAGAAGGAGAGAAAAAGAAAAGACTATAAAACTAGGGTTTTGGAGATTTTGAAGACATTGAAGCTAAACAAGTATGAGCTTTAACCCTTATTAATTTGTTGAATGAAGCATATTTAGTGAAAGTTAGAAGAGAAATGAAAGTGAAAATGAAGTGGAATATGTATAGGAGCTTATTGATGAATGGTACATGTAGATGTTTTATTTTTATTTAATGATCAAAGATAGATTATGATTTTTTTAATAGATGATATTGAGTTCAAATCGAGTAGAGAATGAAGTGTAAATGAAGTAGAAGGGATGATTTTTGTATAAGATGTATTAGGTGTAAGATGTTGGCGATGAGGAATCTAGAAAAATTTAGGAAACCAAGTCCAGTTTCTATCAAAGTTTACCGCGATCAAGTTCCCATGGTTCATCGTGGCCAATTCTGAGGTTTTTTGCAACCAACTCTAAGGTTCACCGCGGCCAACTTGTAAGAAATCAAAGTTCATTACGGTCAACTTTTTGGTTCACCGCGATAAAGTTTTCTCTACACAGCTTGCACATGCTTTAGTATTTTAGGCATAACATTTTATGTTGTTATCTAAATGGAGTGATTTTTTATTTAAGTAAACTAAAGACATAGGGATACAATTTGTCTAAAGAAATCGAGTTCTAATTCAGTCTATAATAATTTGAATTTTTGGATCGAAGTTTAGAATAGAATATTGTTTCAGCATAAAAATGGTCCAAAAAATGTTTTGGGTATAACTTCCAAATTACTAAACCAAATTAAAAGATTTTAGTGTCATTAGAAACTTAAGATAAGGAGGAACATTTTTCTAGAAGGAAGTATTACCAAATTCCTTCATTTACCTGATCAGAATGATCATGAAAATTTGACCCAAAGTTTGGGACTTTTGGAAGAGTTTGAGTATCTAGAATTTATCTTAGTGAATATGTTATATATGGGTCCTCAAATTGTATTCCTATTGAATGGGAATTTTGTCATTAATCAAGGAAATCAAGGAAGGCAAGAGGATCAGGAGGAGAGGCAACTTTGAGCAAGTCTTTAAGCAAGGAATTCGAGGTGGATAATATATTTATGGTTATTATATAATATAGGCAAGTTTGTCCTATTAGTGAATATATGCTAAATTGCTTGAATTGAATGCATGTGTGTTGTATGTTAACTTGCTTGATAGTGAATTATGTGATTGCTGAAAATGCATTGTGATTTATGAATTTTGATCAAGTTATGCCATTGAAACAAGTCATAGCATTTTGTATGAATGAAAAGATAGAAAAGCATGAAAGCATATGATAAAACGATTATGTACTTTTGTTTAGGCAAGAGTGGAACCATTCTATTCCTCACGTTCATGTTGACAAAAGCCTTCTCCTGGCTACCCTCTTATGGCATATGAGCTCCGAAAAAATGGACTCATTCTATTCACGGTGTAAACTTTAGTTTCTCCATTTTGTTTCTATGGAACCCTCAAGCCATTTATTTATGCATTGCATATTCGATTTGTTTTGAATGGTACATAATTGAGTGTTATGCTTTAATGGATAACTTACATAAGGTGTTCTATATGATGACATCTTGTTAACTATGAGTTGTGAGATGAATTGTGAATTATTGAATTGCTAGACATATATGCACTATTTGTTGTGCATTGCATCTTTGAATTGTCAAGTATGATACATAATTGAATGTTATGGTTTGATGTTTAAATGTACATGATATGTTTTAAGTGTTAGCATCCTTGACATATGAATATTTAAGTTAGAATTTGTGGATGATTGACTTGCTAGCTAAAATAAGTTATAGATGTATATGAATGAATATCTATGTATATGTTTGAATGGTATAGCTCACTAACAATGGCTATAAATGTATAAGCCATTGAGCTTCACAGCTTACCCCATTACCTCCCACTCTGCAGGTGAAGAAAAAGCAGAACAAGAGAATTGTGAACCTTGCAAGGCTTTTGGCAACTCTAAAATAGCTATATTTAGTAATTAAGTTAGTTTAGAAACTTTGGGTATTTAGAATCATATTAAGCAAAAGCATTCAATTGTATTGTGTGCATTTTTTATTCTATAATAAGCCAATAATGTGGCTTTTTATATGTAAATAAAGTTTTTTTCAAACGCTTTCACTTTAGTGATGAAATGATGAATTAAAAGTTTCGTTTGTATATGTTCATAGTTAATTTCTTTGTTAAAATGGTTGTGTTGAAAGAAATTGTATGAATGTATGTATGTTTTTTGTTAAATGTCGGTGGTTTAGGTTTTGTCTGAAGGTTTCGTACAGTGAGGCCCAGAGTACACCATGGTGATCCTTTCCCAAAGGGTTTCTATATTAAAAACTGAGGGACTTCACTGCAGCGAAGTCAAACTTTCGTCGCAGCATATTTTTCCCAAAGGATCATTTACTTAACCTTTATACTTCGCCATGGGAACCTGCCACTACTGAAGCTAAAATTTTCCTAAGTTTGAAATTTTTAGGAAATCAGAGACTCATAATAGATACCGTGACCTAAGCACTAGCACTGTTTGGTATTAGAGCGATAGTTGGACCCCAAAAATACGGTCCAACATCTTATGGTATCAGAGCTTAGGCTTTTCCTAGGCTTAGAATGCATGGTAGTATAAATTGTTATGCTATGTGACTAATTGTTGCACTGTGAATCGATTGATTGCATTAAGTGACATGCATATCATGCATATATGTAAGAAGTGAGATTAAAAGGAGCTTATATTGTGTTTACATTGAAGGAGTAAAATGCCACCTCGTAAAGGAACACGAGGGGTTTTGCAAGGATCTGCTACACCTAATTCCTCACCATCAGAGAAGGGTATTGATTAGTGTAGAATCCCATTAATTGCAACTGCATATGTCACATATATGAACTTCATTAAGAGTTTGGGCTATCAAAAACAATGAGAAGAATGGTGTTTTGTCAGAGCATAAGATAGGGAAAGTTGTGGACATTTAGAAATAAGAAGTATTACATAGTCCGATATGTTAGACATAGATTCAGTATTTGTGGTGATGTCAGCGAATATGATAACAAAATTTTATTCAGGATATGTACTTGAATTGACATGAATGTGAAAATATTTTTCATGAATTTACCAAAAAAGAAATAGAGATAAGGGTGCAAATGACAAGATTTAAGATGTACAAGCAAAGCGAATTGAAAAGTTGAACTTGGAATTTATGATCTGATATAAGATTGTGCTAGTGAATTTGAGATCAGAATTTTAGGATGGCTATGCATCTATAATTCTAAATTGATTAAAAAAGTAAGTAAGGAAAATGAAACAAATGATAGTGATATATGTAAAGTTCTCAAGGTTATGTCGACCAGTTATTATGAGTACATATCCGATAGTGTGATTAAATTGGTGAATAATGTGACTAAGTATATGAGATCTATATTTAGATATGGTATAGGAGATAATCTATGATCCTTATAGTTAAAATTATGGGATGAATCAGAGTAACGTGATGGAAGTATGGTATAGGTGATTATGCTGAAAAGGTAATTACTATGGAAGAGTAATTTTTGAGTACTCATAGAATACTCAGAGGTTGCTCATAATCAATTGTGATTGACGTATCATGTTGGCCCCTAAAATTTTTCTTGATAAATAAGCATGATTAGATTATTTTGGGGTCTTATTAGATTAATTTATGTTGGAATTAATTAGCATGTTAATGTGAGTAAGATAATATGATATAAGTTAAGGGAATAAAAGTGTTAAGGTGGTAAGTTACATGAGGGGTAGTTTGGGAAGATCACTTAAGCATTAAAGCCTTAAGGCATGAGGGAAGGGGTAAAATGGACAATTGATGCTCATTAAGGATATAAAAGTAAGAGGAAAACTAGTTGGCTTGTGTTAGAAAAAGAAGAAACGAAAGAAAGAGAAGAGAGGGAGTGTTGTGTAAGGAGAAAATAAAGGAGAGAAAGAAGATAAGCTAGGTTTTGATTTTTCTTAACTTTCAAGAGGGATTTTGAGAGTGATCGAGAAGGGGAAAAGGAAGAGAAAGGTTAAAGCTTCCATTATAGCCAAGAAAATCATCGTTTGGTGAAGATTCAAGGTAAGCTTGTATTTTAATATTTGAATTTTTGGAAGAGTTTTGGTTCAAAGAGCTTAGGAAATGCATGGGTTTAAGTATTATAGGGTCAATTTTATAAATATATTTCTTTAGGTTGTCCAATTTGAATTCCTTTTGATTTGGGGTTTTTGTCAATGTTGAAGAAAATCAAGAGAGGCAAGAGGAGCAAGAGTAGAGGCTTTTTGAGCAAGGTTTTCAAGCAAGAAAATTAAGGTGGGTGAATTTTTTATAATTGAGTTAATAAGCCATAAATTTTCTTCAAATAAATGGAATTAATTGATTTTCTAACTACCTTATAAAAGTGCATTTATTTTTCTTTAAATACTTGAGAATGTGCTACATGCTTTTTGTATGTGAATTTGGTGAATGAATTTTTGAGTTGATACGAGAATGATTGCCAAATGCTTCATAATTGTGGTATATGTTGCCTTCATATGATTTGAAAAAGGGTTATTATGATTGGAATATAATTTTGGTTATGAAATTGTGAATTGATGATAAAATTGCATATGAATAGTTCATGCTCATGAAAGACAAGTTTTCAAAAATGTGCCTATTGCACAAACTATTTTTAGTTCATGAATTACATGTTATGTGGGTTTGGTGTAATCTATCCAAGAAATGTCACGTCCACATTGACCAAGTTAAAGGCTTCTCCTGCCTGCCCGCTAGTGGCACGAAGCTCCTTCATAGACTCCCTTAAGTTTATGACTACACAGGACCATTATATGAAATTGTGTAGTTCATCATGTTTATGGGTTTACCTAAACCATTATGATGTGTTTATGTGTTTACATGTGTTGGCAAGTTTGATGATTGTTTGACTTGTGTGAGTTGTGAATTTGCTTGACAAGTTAACAACTTTGAGAAATGTATATTTTATGGATTTCAATGAGGTTTTGCTATGATCATGAAAGTTTCAAATAGTTTTTGCTTATTACTTTTTATAAAACTATTACTCACGAGCTTTAAGCTCACCCCCTCCCGTTCCGTCCCATCTTCAGGTAAGAAGCACGAGATTGAGTGATTGAGCATAAAGGTATTACTCCAGAATTGGCTTATTTTGTATTTTAGGTTAGTTTTTGTAAAACAATGCTTTAGTCACATTTTGAGCAATTCTAGTTTTGTGTAAAGTTTGTATTTTTGGATTATGAAGTAAGTGGCTTGAAATGCCAATTAAAGCATTATAGAACTCTTGTCTTTTGATGTTAATGAAATGCATATGCATTATGGTTTGCTCATGATTCTCCTAGTCTTCAAAATTGTATTTTAAAGTTTTTCATAAGGGTAAGAATTGTGTTCTGAATTCTGGAGGAGAACTATATTGGCCTAGGTAGAACTGGACCAAGTTGTCCACAAGAAAGTTGTAGTTTATCATCTTAGCTTTCCAATGCTATAAAGTATGTAAATTGTGGGTATGGGAGTTAAGAGATATAAGTATTATAAGAGATGATGCTGCATAGGAAGTATGAACATGACAACCATGGTGAATGATGAGAGTTTGTGTTTGTGCTAAGTCATCTGAGTTGAATCTTGGGAGCCTGATGCACTTAAATTGGTAATTGAATGTTTTAGGAGTGTTATTTCATTAGAAGAAGTGAAATTGGGAAGATTATGAGTGGATATGATGTTAGAATGGATGTAGGAAGCATTGGAGGGGCTTTAGAGGGGTTTGGGAAACCCCCATGTCCGTTAGACAGACTTTAGGTCCATTTAACGGACCTTCTCAGGTCAAAAATGACCCCCAGCCTCACCAATGTCTATTTAATGGACATTATGTTCATAATGTCCATGAACGGGCCTTCTCGGGCCAAAAATGGCTCCTAACCTTGATAATGTCCATTAAACGGACATGGATGTCCGTTAAACAGACATTCACAGGATAGCTTCAGTAAATTGTGATTTTTGACCTCTTAAATGGAAAAATCTTACTTTGTGTTCTTTGTAAAAGTTGTATATTTAAAAATTTTCTTTCAAATGGTCTAATAATGGCCTAAATCTAAGCTTTATAAAAAAATTTATGCCAATTCTCCCAAGATAGGTACAATATGATTGAGTATATAAACATGTTTAAATCCTTTGGCAATAACTTCTTCGCCCGACCTCCAAATGTTGTGATTCTTGAAGAAATTGCTTCCTAACACCTTTATCTACATCTCCATAAAAACTTGGATCTTTTAGAGTTGATTTGTGAAAGTTTAAAGATTGTATGAATAGTATAGATGATAGTAATAAGAAATCTTCTTTCGCAGAAAAATTTCATGGAATTAGGTTAAGCAGATCAAATAGTTTATATTAAGGATGATCAATGAAAGAACAGATCAAAAATGAATATGTAATGAATCAAAAGTAAATATTAGAGTCATATCCCTAGTAGAGACTCAAGTATAAGAGGTAAAGTATACTACCAATAATATATGTATTTTGTTTGATGTAAAGTATCCATCTGTGTGAGTAGATTCTTGAATTTGAGGATACATTAATTACTAATGTGACGAGAACTTAGATCCACATTATATTCTATGCGAATATGCACAAGAGATACAAATTTGATTTTGATGAATGTGTTACCAATATAGGAAGTTAAGTTTGCAAATAAAATGGAAATGAGTGAAGAAATTAGTATGAAAAAGTAGATAGTAGAATAAATCCATGTGAAATAAGAGGAAATCGAATGAATTGAGAAAATCATTTAAAAAAGGTAAGTCAATTAGAAAATTGAAAATAACATGAGATAACGTTACCTCATTGAGGAATTAGTTATCTAATGAATTATAAGAACTAATCACAGGCATATGAAGATTTGGAAATATTTGTTCAAGTTAATAAATGCCCCGACAGTAATATTTTATTAAAGATTAAAGCAATCCAAGCAATATTTGATGATATATTAAATGTATTCAAAAAGTTGAGAAGAATAGTTTGAATACTTAAGGAAAAAAGGTGTAAATCATATAAGTAATGAAAGTAAAGAGAATTTTGAGGAATTATAACACAATATTAATTATATCATTTGGTTTTGGAGATTCTATAGTATACAATGATATTATATAAGAGATTTGGATAAAATCCAATGCAACGTGATACAGTGATTTCACATGCATGGAGATAATTGAAACCTCATGGGTTGATTATTTAATATATGAATCGAAACTTGCTACAATAATGATTGTTTTGAAAGTTTGGAGACATTATAAGTTAATTTTGAGGTAAATATTGAGTTAAAAGAACAGAATACGAGACTGAGACAATGGATAGAAGTACTGAAAGATTATGATTGTATAAATGAGTACTATATTGGTAAAGTAGTGTTATAATTAGATGCATTCAATATAAAATTCAAATAGCAGTGTATCACAAATTTTGATATTGAGGTTATCAGATCTAATGCAATAAAGAGTGCAAAATTGAGTTGAATTTGGGGCAAAAATGAAACATTATTAGCTACACTAAAAATTAAGATCAATTTCACATGAACAAAGCCCAAATTGAGGATTTAGAAATTGTGAATCTTACTAAGAAATTGCAAATGAATATGAATTTTGAGTTCGAATAAGAAGAATGATACTTTGTGATTGAATAAGAAGTATGTGTAATGATAAAGATGATGGAGCAAAGAGATTGTTAGAGAAGCATAAATAACAACCAATAATATACATCCTGTGGGAGCATACTGAGATAACATTTGATCGCTAAAGAGGTGGAAGCAAATGACCACACATGTAAGTTGCCAATAGTCTTGACTATTGTAAATATGCTTAAAGCTTATATTTTTGGAGTTCATAGGAATATGAGATCAATGTATAGTTTTGATTGCTTTAAGCATAACAATCATTATCATAGTGATGTTAATAGAATCTTGTATGGGGCATTATACGACAAAAATGAGTCATCTGCCATTACATTTAAAATAAATAAGGTCTAAAATAATTGATGGACAGGATTGATTCAAAGGATATTGTTGATGAGTGAAATGAATCTGTAATAGAAATTAAGTTATTCAAAAAAAAAAGAAAAAGGTAAAGGATTTGGTGGATCAACACTGAAGGTATGGAGTAAAGTGAGAAGAACATAAGAGTTAAATGTATTAACACTACAATGATGTGAATTATTAAGTGAAAGATAAATTGTCTCTGAGAGTATCACCTTGCCAAGGTGTGCTTACATTAAGCACAAGGTGTGCTCAGGTTAGGAAAAAGGATTAGCTAAGCCCGATATGAATTGACATGTATGAAATTATTATGAGTTAGTCATATTGATGAAAGATATCTTAGATTCGTAATGTGATATATGTGAGTATGTTAAGAAATATTGGTGTGATATGATATTGGCATTATCAACATAGGAAGTGGGAAAATTGTGAGTAACCTGAAAACATAATGAGGAACTAGTTAAGAAGGTGAATGACCAAATAAAGGATTGAAAGACCAACTGAGTCTATTAACTATGGTCATTTAAAAGAAATTATTCGAGTGATGAAATTAAATGGGAAATAGAGGAACATCCTACCTTCTTGATCAATTAGGTAAGAATTTCGAGGACGAAATTCTTTTAGGTGGAGAATTGTTGGACCCCGAAATTTTTTTCAATTATTATTGATTTATTTGTTTCATTATTTTTAGAATTGAGTCATTAATTTGATGAGCATAAATAGAGATTTGAAATTAGATAGAATTTGAATTAAGAACATTAAAGGAGTTAGGAGGTAAATGAAAGAAGGGGCAAAATGGGAAGACCACAGGAGAGAAGGGCTATTTTTGGAAGAATAAGACTAAAATGTGGTCTTTCTTAAGAAAATGAAGAGAAGCATCGTGAGTGGGAGAGAAGGATAGAAAAAGAAACGAAGATCAAGCTAGGGTTTTGGAGATCTTGGAGATTTTGAAGACATTGAAACTAAACAAGTATAAGCTTTAACCCTTCTTGATTTGTTAAATGAAGCATATTTAGTGAAAGTTAGAAGTGATATAAAAGTGAAAATGAAGTGGAATATGTATAGGAGCTTGTTGATGAATCGTACATGTAGATATTTTATTTTTGGTTAATGATCAAAGATAGATTATGAATTGTTTATGGATGATATTGAGTTGAAATGGAGTAGAGAATGAAGTGTAAATGAAGTAGAAAGTGATGATTTTTGTATAATATGTGTTAGGTGTAAGATGTCGGGGGTGAGGAATCTGGAAAATTTTTGGGAAGACGAGTCGAGTTTCTGTCAAAGTTCGTCGTGGCAAAGTCCAAATGGTTCGCCACGGCCAATTCTGAGGTTCGTTGCGGCAAAGTTTTCTCTACACAACTTGAACATGCTTCAGTATTTTAGGCATAACTTTTTGTATAAATATCCAAATGGAGTAATTTTTAATTTGAAGTAAACTAGAGACATAGGGATACAATTTTATAAAGAAATAGATTCAATTCAGTCTTTAAGAATTTCTATTTTTGGATGGAATTTGAGAATAGAATACTAGTTTAGTATAAGAACAGTCCAAAAACGTTTGGGGTATAACATTCAGATTACTAAACCAAATTTAATGATTTTGGTGTCATTACAAATTTAAGACAACAAGTAACATTTTTTAGAAGGGAACATTCCAAATTCCTTCATTTACCTAATTAGAATGATCATGAAAAATTGACCTGAAAGTTGGGACTTTTGGAAGAGTTTGAGTATTTAGAATTTATCTTAGTGAATATGCTATATGTGGGTACTTAAATTGTATTCCTATTAAATGGGAATTTTGTCACTGATCAAGCAAATCAAGCAAATCAAATTATGCCATTGAAACATGTCACGGTATTTTATATGAATGAAAAGATAGAAAACATGAAAGTATGATCAAATGATAAAACGATTATGTGCTTTTGCTTAGGCAAGAGTGGAACCATTCTATTCGTCACGTGTACGTTGACAAGAGCCTTTTCCTGGTTGCCTGCTTGTGGCATATGAGCTTTCAAAAAATTCACTCATTCTATTTATGGTGTAAACTTTGATTTCTCTATTTTGTTTCCATGAAACGCTCGAGCCATTTGTTTGTGCATTGCATATTCGATTTGTTATGAATGGTGCATAGTTGAGTGTAATGCTTTGATGGATAACTTACATAAGGTGTTCTATGTGATGACATTTTGTTAACTATGAGTTGTGAGATGAATTGTGAATTATTGAACTGCTAGACTTATATGCACCATTTATTGTGCATTGCATCTATCAATTGTCAAGCATGATACATAATTGAATGTTATGTTCTAATGCTTAAATGTACATGATATGTTTTAAGTGATAGCATCCTTAACTATGAATATTTGAGTTATAAGGTTGACTTGCTAGCTAAAATAAGTTATAGATGTAAATGAATGAATATATATATGTATATTGCCAATAGCTATAAATGTATAAGCCATTGAGCTTCGCAACTCACCCCATTACCTTCCACTCCGCAGGGGAAGAAAAAGCAGAACAAGAGAATTGTGAACTTTGCAAGGCATTTGGCAAATCTAAAATAGCTATATTTAGTAATTAAGTTAAATTAGAAACTTTTGGTATTTATAATCATATTAAGCATAAGCAGTCAATTGTATTATATGCATTTTGTATTCTTTAATTTCTTTGTTAAAATGGTTGTATTGAAAGAATTGTATGAATTTATGTATGTTTTGTTTTAAATGTTGGTGGTATGGGTTTTGTTCGAAGGTATCACTACAGCGAGACCTAGAGTATGCCACGGCGAACCTTTCCCGAATGGTTTCTATGTTAAAAACTGGCTGACTTCACTGGGGAAAAGTTAAACTTTCATCATGGTGTATTTTTTCCAAAGGTTCATTTACTTGACCTTTGTACTTCGCGACGGCGATGCCAGACTCTCACTATGACGAACCCATCACTGCTGAAGCTATAATTTTCCAAAGTTTGAAATTTTTGAGAAATTAGAGCCTTGTAATAGGTACCGTGACCTCGGCGCCAGCACTGTTTGGTATTAGAGCGATAGCTGGACTCCGAAAATAGGGTTCAACAGTGATAGCTTCAAAACTTCAAATGTTAGCCACTAGATTTGAAGAACTTAAGATGGACGAAAGTGAAACTATTGGAGACTTTGATGAGTGGCTGTGTGATATTGCTAATCAAGCACATCGACTTAGGAAGAAGTATTCAAATTTGAAACTAGTTAAGAAAAACACTAAAATCATTGCTTCCTAGATTCATACAAAAAATTGCAGCCATTGAAGAAGCTCATAACAATAACGAGTTATCTTTGGATAAGGTAATTGGAATTCTCATAAACTTTGAGATGAACCTGTTGAGAGATAAGCATGAGAAGAACAAAGGATTGGTGCTGCAAGCTGAAGTTTCTAAATCTATGAATCATTCAGGAGATGACTTCGATGAAAATGATGATGTGGTGTTAATGATAAGAAATTTCAATAAGTGGATGAAAAAGGAGAAGAAAGATAGACCTAAGTTCAGACATAATGGTGGGTGTTCATCAAACAACAATTTCAAATAGTAAGCAAAAACTTAAAAGGTGAAAAGAAGGCAAAGAAGATATAATGTCATGAATGTCAAGGATTCAGACATGTGTAACCAAAATGTGCTAACACTATTAAAAGAAGAAAAGGGAAGTCTTACATAAGAATTTAGAGTTAAAATGAATTTGAAAGTGAGTAAAGAAGTGAAGAAGAGATTGTAAGTAATTATGCTATGTTTCTCACTTTATGCAGCAAAAGTCTAGCTGCTTGTTTAGTACCAACTAATAAAGAAACTAGTAACAAAATTTTAGATTCTTCAGTTCTAAACTCTAATTCAGATTATGAAAGTAACTCAAAATTCACTATAAGACCTATAAATTAATGTATGCCAAATGGGTGAAAATGTGTTAGCAAAATGAGAACCTAAAGAAGGAGAATTCAACCATAAAGGACATCATTCAAGATCTAGAGATGAAGTTGCTATCAACAAAAGATGAACTTGATGAAACAAAGCTAAAGCTAGTCAATACCAAAAAAGGAACAAGAATGTTGAATGATGGTATTGAGAAATTAGATCAATTGCTAGAGATTGGTTAAAAGAAAGAGGACTTTCAACATGTTGATCATAAAGGTGAACGTTCTAAGTTGAATAATGAGCAAAATGGTGAAGTTAGATTTTTTAAAAGGAGAAACTTAAAAAAGGAATTGAAAGTTTTTCCCTACCTGTAGCACCCCGTTACCATAGGGTACATACAGAACCCCCAAAGGATATTCCAGTGCCTAATCTATGAAAATGGTGCACTACGTTCAAACATAATGTTCATTTAACATGGCGTCATCAGTCTTTATTCTTTTATAAAACATCATATGGAAAAACACAATAATTTAAAACAATTTCCTCCTTTTAGTTCTTAAAAACCGAATGTCTACATTGATATTTTTCCAAGATCATCCGAATGTGTACATCATCATATCCTAATACAAAAGATACTATATGAAAGAGGAAATACACAAAATCTATCTATTTTTTCTAAACCCAATTAACCAACCTTTGAGCCATTTCTTCTTATTCCAAGTAGTACAAGACTAAACTCCTTGTCGCACCTCTCAGTTGCTAAAATCGTCTCTCAGTCCTAAAAAGTCAACGTTACAATTTTGATGAGTTTTACGAACTCAATGAGTTAACCATCATCGATGGTTCACTCAATTCATGCATCACATCAATACATGTAACATATCATTCACATCGTTGCATATTCATAAAATATCACCTTTTTGTTTTCAGAACAATCATATCGGTCATATCATTCATATAAAATGTGCATATCAATTATAATTGTAATGCATGTGAGACTCACTTTCATTTATTATTGTTGTCATGATCGAGTTCCTTTTTACTAGCTCATATCTCTTAGTGGATACTGAGCTATGCCACATAATATCCTATAGTGGATACCAGGTACATTCACAACCGAGCCTGAGGCTCTAATCACAATCCGAGCTTTAAGCTCTTTATCTTGGTGACTCCGGTCACAACTTCCTTTATCTTACATGCATTCATGTATTAAATGTTTCACATAACATACTCTCAGTCAATGACATGATTGCACATCCAAATTCAGATCACATTTATCATCCAACCTTAGTCCAACATTTAATAGAATTGTTGAGAAACATTTACTTCATCACATTCACATATAAGGAGCACTTCAATAACTCATTCATACATCAGAATTGTCGAATCTGCATTGTCCAGAATCAACACAATCAAACCACATTCATATCATCTTTCAAAACATATTTTAAAGAAAATAATTAATTGAGTGAAACCATCTAGGTTACTCACAATTCACTCACAAAGCTACTTCCTAGAAGTTCCAGTAATATCTAGATGTTGACGTTCCAATTGCTCCTCTATACCACACAATATACACATATCAAGATTTGCACAATTACAAGTGTTTAATAATGCACATGTATGTATATGAAATATGCACCATGTATGTTCATAACAATCCTGGGTATCTCTCACATTCATATTTCCAATCTCACATAAGTATCATTTATACTTATGGTTTATACTTCAATAAAACCTAGAAACGCCATTCCTAATTATTTTGGATGTGTAGAAATCTCTTCAATAAAACCATTAGAAACCATTAGAAACACCATTCCTAACTATTTTGGATGTTTATACTTCAATAAAACCATTAGAAACACCATAAACAAATCCAAAACTAAGAATTAACACCAAATTTTTAGAACTAGAAACCTCTTCGCGTGTTCTTCATTTTTGCATATTGTTCCTCTTCTTTCTCTATCTAACGCTCCTATTTTGATTCTACTCTCATTTTCTCTTCACTTTCAGCTCTTATTAAACTCAACATTCATAAACAAAAATCCAAAAACCAAGTTTAGGATTAAAAAATCAAAACAAAAAAATCCATTAACGCATATCACCTTCACATTTTCTACTTTTTTCTTTTTCTCCATCTCTTCTTTTTTCTACACTTCAACTTCAGCATTTTCTTCCTTTAACTATCATTTAAACAATATTTCTCATCTCAGAACATCATCTTTCAGCTATTCTTTAACTCAAAACGTATATATATAGTGAAAACAGAGTTCTCACTTCAGTTTTATTCACCAAGTTTCTACACCTAGTTATACACGTTTTATAAGTTCTTTCGACTCCAAAATCATTTCCATTATATCTTATAACATTTTTTTATCATCAAAGCCCACAAAGCACCAAATTAATCTCTTATACTAACAGCTCATAAGGATTTACATGTACTTACTTGATAAAACTTCAAATTCATCAAAAACTTCAAGAATTCCTAATATCCATGCAGCTCACATACACCATTTGTAACATCCCACCTCGACAGGAAGGGTAAAAGAGTAAATTTGGCATAGGATGAGATGGATCGGAATGACATAGGACTGTCCATGCATACTGGTACTAGTAACCAGTGAAATCTGTGCACATGAACTTATTGTACATGCATACATGAC
>JAOSBK010000206.1:6848733-6873354 GCA_027568895.1 Erythroxylum shatona | reverse complement strand
TAATCAAAGGTTGACATGTACCATGCCTTGTGATTAATCTTGATATCGTGTTACAAAAGGACTGAGCTTATAACCATAGTTACAGGTTAAATCGGATTATCGATCCTCATTTGATTTGGGTAGTCATAATGTCTTACTAGAGGCCGCTTATGACTTATGGGCCTTAAAGTGTGATCAAACCCATTGCCAACATCAAATGAGCCTACAGGATCGTACACAAAGAGTGATGTGATTTGGGCTTATTCTCTTGGGCCTAATTTATTAAACATCGAATAAATATATGTGGATATATTTATTGGGCTAGATTGAAATAAGTTGTTGGGCTTTTATTATATGAGTTATAATATGAGCCGAAACTTATTGGGCTTCAATAATTCTAATGGGTTTAGGATTATGATGTTCTTATTCCTAATAGGAATAGGAATCAGGGTTTCTCTATAAATAAAGAAACTTATGTCTCATTAGATGAGAGACGAAAACCATAGCCACCTTCGTTCTTCTTCCGAGAGAAAATTATGTGGCGTTCAAAAAGGGTTTTAGAACGTGCTTAGGTATACTTAATGAAAAAAAACATATGTGTCCCCATTTTCAAAGTTTTTAAAGAATGTATTGAACTTGATTCTGGCAAAAATATCAAGTATTTAAGGATGAAAATAGAGGACAATATACTAGAAATGAATTTGATGCATTTTGTATGAAAAAATACATCAACGGACGAATGATGTTACATATATTCCTCAATAAAAAGAGAGGCAAAGTGAATAAATAAAACTCTATTAGCAAGAACAAGAACAATGTTGAGAGTTACAGGCCTAAATAAGTTTTAGATAGAAACAAGCAATAATGTCTAATATATATGGATAGATTTCTATTAACTACAATTAAGTTAAAGATCCCAATGAAAATTTGGATTAAGAAGCAATTGGATTAGTCTAACATTTATGTATTTAGAAGTCTTGTGTGCATGATGTATAACACTAAAGAAATCACAAAGTCAAGACATCACCTATGGGATATATTGATAGAGTGAATAGCTATCACATATGGGATTTCACTACCCATAAGGTTAATGTTAATATGGACATCACCTTAACAAAATCAATTTTACAAAGGAAAGAAGAAAACAACATCACTTCACAAAAAGTTTAAAGACTATAATACAAGTGAAAAGGATTTTGAGCAAGAGGATTTCTTTTGAAGCATCAAAGCAAGATTTTCAAGAACAAGTTGATTTTGAAACTTTAAAAGTTTGTCGATTTGATAGCATAAAAGACTATAAAATTGGCACTTGAATTATATAATAGATGGCAATATGGCAATTTCCTTTTAATAGAGGATAAAAAGCAATTAACCTTTCAAGAATTACTTAATAATTTAGATGTCTCTAAATGGATGGCAACAATACTTAAAGCAATTGAAGCTTCTCATAAAACAAAAGTTAGAAACTTTTACCATTGTAAGAAAGAAGAAAGCCATTTGGAAGTAAATACATCTTTAAGATCAAGCAAAATGGTGACGATCAAGTAGAGCAAATATTGTGTAAGAATGATAATGAAAGGAGATAGGAAAAGGCAAGTCTTATTCATCATTTCAATGTTGCAAGTCTCTTAAAAAGATAGGTTAGTTGTCAATGACATGCATGTTTTCTCTACCTAACAACTCTCTAAAGATTATAAAAGTGAATCATCGTGCATATTGAATCCCTTATAGAGGAGGATGGATGATCAAGACTATCCAAGGTTAGCGGCTAAGGTTGAGTGATACTTTGCCTCTATATGAGTAGTAAGAATATCTCTGTGATAGTTGTACACTATATCAAATCTTCCCAGTGAAGCTTCCTTTCAAAACATCAACCTACCTATATTAAGCCTATCAAAGCAAAACTCGAGAAGTTGAGGTTTTAAAAAGTGATTCATATTAGAACCTTAGTCTATCTCATATAGATCTATTAAAGGACAGATAAGAGTAGTTGAGGCATATATGGATAATTTATGTCAAACTTCTAGCCAGCCTCCTATCTTGGACATAATTGTTAATATATCAAGTCAAAGTCAACTATGTACTCTTATAAACCTACCAAGAAGATTGAAAAGGTGTGCAAGATGGTTGACAATCAATCATAACTATACATGTCAAAGTAAAAGTATTCAGGAGTTATTAAACGTGGTAGATAGCTTTCTAATATAAACCTTTTTTATTGAATTGGTTTTAGTTATTTGTTTTATGTCACCTTTGCATATGTCTTCAGCAAACCTATTAAGATTCATTATCAACTTTTTAGGGAATATTCTTAGATTATGTTGTGTATGTCGAATACAGAACTATGTTGCACATTGGTAGCTAACTAATAAGTTATTTTCTAGTAGCTGAGGGTTCTGACCTACCTAAAATTTGAATAAAACTACTTAATAGAAGTTTGATTTAACTCTACTAAAGGTAGTTATAGTTCAATTATACTTCAAAAATGATTTCCATAAAAAGAGATATCTTAAAATAAATTATCATAACTGCTTTTATTTAGCATACTTTAAAATTTGTCTACTTACTTAATACCAATGATTTTAAAATCAGAATGAACTAATTGATTTTATAGTATTAAGCAAAATTTGACTTGATTTTTATTTGATTTTTGTTTTAACTGTTATAAATGAAAATCAATTAGTTAAATAATAACTTGATTGGTTTTCTCTGAACCGTGAAGAATCATAAACTGTACTTCTTCTTCTTCAGCAAGAACTAGGTCACTCATAGGCACAACAATGAGTGGTCTTCCTTTTAAAGCTTGAGCAAAATTCCTCTAACAAGATGCTTTGAGATCTACTTTTATGAGGAGGGTGGAGAACCAGTGAGATTTCTATACAATCATGAAATTAAACAAGGAAACAAAGAACTGGAATAACATATCTTGGGTAGTATCTAAGAAGTTATAATCATAAACAAATTACATAGCCGTTATTAGTTTAATCATCAGAGCAAGTTGGAATCTTCCTTAACATGTAACAGATAGAGATCAAGGATATAACAAGGAGGAACCTCACGTCATGCAAAGAGAAATCTTGAAAGTGACATAATGAACTAAAACATAGAGAGTATAGAGAACTAAAAAGACATAGAGAACAATATAAAGAATCATCAGCCGGTTAAGGTTAAGCAAAATACAAACCTACAACCTCTTAAAATTTCCACTACCATCGCCTTCTGCGTAGAGAACAAATCACACATAAAAGGGAAGAAGAGAAATCTAGAAGAAACGAGAGACATGAGGAACTTTCTGCCAATGATATTTAGTGATGAGCATATGACCACCCGTCAAGACAAAAGTTATGCACGTTGCTTTTGTTAATTTTATTTTTGTGGCCTCCCTTACAATTAAAATTTTCCTTTTGGGATCTTATTATGTTGTATTTTAGATCATATTTGAAATAAATAGTAAAAACTTAAAAAATAAGAAGATAATTTTCAATTATTTTAAGACATTAAGAATAATAGTATTTATTGATCAAAACAAAACAAAAGTTTATTTAAACTTTAAATAAATATATTTAAAGAAGGACACTAAAAAGTTATTAATTAGTAATTTAGTACAAATATTAGATAAGTAATTTTGTTTAAGATAATTTAAGAATATGTTAAAAAGTGATGTTTAAATTTTAAAGAAATATTTAAAGAATGAAACTAAAAAAGTTATTAATTAGTAATTTAGTATAGATAAGTAATTTTATTTAAGATAATTTAAGAGTCTGTTAAAGAGTGATGTCTAAACTTTAAGAAAGTATACTTAAAGGAAGGACATTAAAAAAGTAAATAATTATTAATTTATTACAAATAGGTAATTTTGTTTAGGATAATTTAAGAGTGTGTTAAGTAGTAATGTTGAAGCTTTAAAGAAGTACTTTTAGAGAAGGAAACTGAAGAAGTTATTAATTAGTAATTTAGTATAGATATGTAATTTTGTTTAAGATAAGAGTGTGTTAAAATCCGATGTTTGAACTTTAAGAAAGTATGTTTAAAGAAGGACATTGAAAAAGTTATTAATTAGTAATTTAGTATAGATAAATAATTTTGTTTAAGATAATTTAAGAATATGTTAAAGAGTGATGTTTAAACTTTAAAGAATTAGGTTAAGAGAAGGATACTGAATTTTCAATGTCCTTCTTCAAACATACTTAAATTTTTTTAGAGATTTTTTAGATTTATTCAATTTTGGAAAATATTCAATTTCTATTTCATATTTGAATTCATTTTCTTTGATGTTTTCAATTCTTTTTCAACCTTTTTCTGTTTCCTCTATATATACTTTGATTCCTTATGTCAAGATCACAATTTAACTCCCCTTTTTATTATTATTTCTTTTTTTGTTAGGATGATTGAAATATAAATTTCATATTGTCAAAAAGATATAGAAGTTGTAACAATCAAGAATATAAAGTTAAGGGGTATTTTCACTTTTAGACTTTTATCTTTTCGTTTCAGCTTTATTCTTTGATTCATTATTTTGTGACTTATTTTTTTCTAGTTATTATTGTGACTTATTTTTGTACAAAAATAATAAAAATATTTTCCTCATATTTTTCAGGTTAAAATTATAATGGAAAATATGGAATCATCAGAAAAAGATTTAATAAACTTAGCATCATCTACTCATGGTAAGTCTAATCCAATATGAAATTATTTTTCTTCTTCTTACAAATTTAATGGGAATATCTAACATCATTGTATGTTTTGTGGTTGAATAATTAAAGGGAGAGGAATTTATATAATGAAAGAATATCTTGTTGGTATTAAGGGTAATATTGCTTGTAAAAAAGTACCATTTGATGTACATGGGATGATTAGAAATTATTCACATCAAAATAATTAAAAAAAATAAAAATAAAGTGGCTCATGATATATATTTTGAAAATGATAAAGCATTGTAATTATTAGATAAAGGAAAAATGAAAGCTCCTATTGACATAGATTCTTATATTCCTCCAAGAACTATTTTGGTTCTCAACCTAGTTTAAATACTAATTTGGTTGATAAGGATATTATTTTGTTATGTAAACAAGCATGAACTAGATTGTTTTATCATTCATATATTCCTTTAAATGCTTAAATTCACCACATTTTTAAGAAGTAATAAATGCTATAGCAATGATAGGTTCAGGATTTAAGGTACTTTCTTATTATGAGATTCATGTGCCTTTGTTTCAAGATTTAAAAAAAGAATGTGAGTTAGTTTCAGATACATATAATCCTAACTGGGAACCAACATGATGCACTATTATGAAAGACGAGGAAACTGATCAAAGACAAAGAACCTTGATTAATTTCTTGGTTATATTGGAACAACTTTGATTAAGTTTGTTGATGCTTCTAAGATAGTAAAAAGTGTGAATGCTTTATCTAAATTATTTTATGAAATTATTGAGTAGGTTGGACTAAAGAATATTGTGCATTTTGTTACAAATAATGCAAATAATTATGTATCAGTTGGGTACTTCTTACAATCAAATTGTGGGCATATTTATATGCATTACTCATTATATAAATATTATTTTAAAAGATATTGGTGGTATGAACTATATTTCTAGTTACGCTCATGTGCATCTAAAATCACAATTTTTGTACATAATCATATTATATTTTTTTCTTGATTAAGAAAGTAAGAAGATTGGTCGAGATCGTGCGTCCTGATACTACTAAGTTTGCAACTAAATTTATTACTTTGAAAATGTATATGAACATAAACAACTACTTCAAAATTTAGTGACAAGTAAACATTTATCCAGTCATAAGTTACTAAAGAGTGTAAAAGAAAAAGAAATTTATGTTATTATTCTTGATAATAAAATTGGGGACGCTTGCTTGATCATTGTGAAGATTATGACTCTTCTTATAAAGGTTGTTAAGAATAGTTGACTTAGATAAGAAGTCATCTTTGGGGTATATATATGGTTGTATACATAGAGCTTGCAAAACAAATATGAGACTTTTTAAAGAAAAGGAGAAATTGTATAAGCCTTATATAAATATTATTAACTGATGATGGGATAAACATCTTAGTCAAATGATCCACTCAGTAGCTTATTTTCTTAATCCATATTGCTTATATAGTGACGACATATGCACAAATGATATTATGGGTAGTCTCTTTGATGTGATTTAATGTAAAGATATTTTTTCTATTAAAGAGCAATCATGGGTGACAAATAAAATTAAATTGTATCATAAAGATTTAGAGAGTTTTGCTAGTTTATCTACAAAGAGAGAATTTATGATTAAAAAAATTCAGCTTAGTAAGCTTTTATATATACTTTTAATTCATCTTTTAATTATTAATAATATATATTTTTAATTCTCATAATTATTAATTTAAAATATAGATGAGTGATGGGGGATTATTCGATAAAAGTGCACCAACATGAGAAAGCTCACTATTAGATTACTCAATTAAACAACTTTTACATCAGGTTGTGAACGTAATTGGAGCATTTTTAACATATTCATACAAAGAAATGAAATCATTTGGAACATCAAAGACTCAATGACCTTGTTTACATTATAATATGATAATGAATAATATGTATTTTATTAATTTGTTTTTATTTTTTCATTATTTTAATGTTTTACTTTAAAATTTCTCTATTAGGTATTCAGGGCGTTTAATAAGAAAAGAATGTATGATCTAATTGATACTGATTGTATTAATCATACTGATTTTTGGATTGAAGAAAAAGAATTATTGTCTGATCTTAATTACAGCAAACTTAAAAGGTTATTTATGAAGAAAATGCACATGACACAACAATTGAATTAAGAACATCTACTAATGATCAATTCATATCTTTTTTTTATCATATTTAAAATTTATTTGAATGTTGTAAAAAAGTTTATGTAAATACTTTGAATAAAAGTATAGCTTACAAGTCTTTACATAACGTTAAATAATTTAGAATTTTTGACAATGGTGAGATACAACCTCCTTCAAAAATACAACTTTAATTTTTATTGTTATTTTAAATTTTATATTAGATTTATATTTAGTTTGAAGTATTAGATTTGATTTATTATTAGTTTATTATACAATAATAAACATCGGAGTATTATTTTTTATTTCAGTTAAATATTTTATTTTTATAATTTTTATTTCTTGCTTAATATATACTAATTTCATAGTGGTTTAATATCAATTGAACTTTTAAATTTAAATATTTCCTTTGACCAGTTTAATATCCAATCATGTTTTTAAAACATTGCTTAATACCATTCAATTCCAATTTATCAATATTCATTTTTACAAATTTGTTGAGTTTAGATCAATTCATTAACCTACCACAAATTGAGTCCATATCAATAGTGCACTCTACACATGCGAAAGTCTCGAATCTAAAAATTAGGCAATGAGTCTTTTTACTCTGATCAAAAACTGTTGGACCTACCTTAACACATCTTATCGATTTTCGATGTAACTCTGCGCTATCCTTTGTTTCGTCTCGTGATATTGGTTGCAGTGCTACAGATCGAGGAATCTTTGGGACTGAAAGTTGGAATATTCTTGAACTTAGAAGCCGGTCAAGTCTATGCGAGCATTGGGTGGGACTTGGTGTAAGAAAAAGCTAAATCATCATGCAAACCTAACTTTATGTTTAATTTATTTTATTGTAAGTGCCATGCCATTCAATTAGTGTGTGATGGGATGCGATCTTCTTTTCCAACAATTTTAAGGTGGGATCCATAAGAAAGGAGTTTGTAAGAGCATAACACCAATAGACGTGATTTCTCATTAACATTATCTGAATATTATTATTGCAGTGTCAATGTTAAGAAGCACGTAAATCTTTTCAGCATGATTATGGAATAGCACGAAAAGATTTTGTATTGCAATTTCCTATGATTGTTGGGATCTTCAATGAAGATCACTGTATCACTCGTATGCTTTGATCACATTGAAATGAACTCACGCCTTTAATTTATTGAAGAAACACTAGCACATGAATTGGATTATTTTATTTCTAATTAAGGCCTGCATAAAATTTGCAAACTCCTATACAGAACAAAATCTAGTCTTGATATAAGAGACTTTCTTTGGATTCAGTCACCATAGGCCTTCGAGCATGGCCGAGCGCTGTCATTGACATGTCAGGAAAATTCTCTGTGAATGCCAATAGAAGTTAATCAATCACTCAACTCTTTAGCTTAGGTTTAACATTCCAAGCTCTCCAATAATAAACAACCCACATGCTTAGCTTCGTACAGAGACATGATCTGCGCTGGTCCTGCAGGTGGATCTTGTCCATGGTAGCTTTTGTCAGGTTGAATCTCTTCATTGGAATTCCAACCTCTGGTGGGGGTGACCTATTCGGTTGCATTTGGCTTAGGGATGGCCTTTAGCTCTATAGTAGCTAACTAGGTTGTGGGCATTGGGAAACATGTCCATTTTTCACTTTTCAATGTATTGTCTTTCTATTGAATTTGTACTTCTTGAAAATTTGCATATATCGATTCACCGTCTTACCTATAATTATAAAATCCAAGGCAAATCACCACGAGAGGGTATACTCTGTGTCAATGTAGAGTTAAGTGCATAAACTAATTCATTCGGAACTACACATATTTTCATTATGTCATTTATAACAAAAATTTTAAATGTTCAAGAAAATTAACTTCGTTTTCCCTGCTAGTAAGATTCAAATAAAAATAATGACGTAAATAACAAAATTATCTAATTGTTAAATCAAACTCTATAAAATTTTACTAAATAAAATATTAGCTAATCACTACTAAGAAAACGGATTAGTCCAGGTGTGACAGAATAATTCAACAATAACAACACCAGTAGAAATCCTATTAAAGCGCTAAGTTTTGAGAGTTTTAATAATTTGTAGTTTTACCTCTAATTAATAGAAAGACTGTCTTTAAACACGAATGTACAAACCAACTTAGAATTAATTAGAAGCTGGTTTATCTTATTTCAAGTTTTTAACCTTTACTAGATCAATGAGTGAGAGCCAAGCTGTAGAATTTATCTAAATCATTTGAAGTCCAGTGCAGAAACTATCTTGCATGTGTAGGTTTGTTTTAAGTTTCTAGTTACTACTTAAGACAAGAACGAGGCCAATACCTACAAGCCATTAAATCTTAGTTCCTCGTACTAGCATGACGACAGGGTAAATTAGTTGAGCTAGTCTTTGGATGGAACCAAAATCAAAATCCATGTTTTGGTTCTTTCATTTGGTGCATAGGATGAGATACAGCCAAAGGCAGTGGCCGTGGTCAAAGTAAGATAGCCGTACCAAATGCATTATTGGATAAAGGAATGTAACTATTCCACTCTCCACTAGCCACAGAAAAAGAAGATTAAAGAAAAAAGTATGAGAGTTGAGAAGTCCTAGAAAAGCAGTATTTGTCGCGTCAGGGGAAACACAGAGAGGGGTCCATGTAGAATGTGGGAGTGTATCAATGTCATGCAATGTACTATATATGGTTGCCATGTCATATCACTCTCCTGGGTGGCTACCAATTTATGGTGATTTAAACGGTGAATTTAACCTATTTAAGAGTTTTTAATTAAAAAATTAGATTTATAATGACAAAAATTGTAATTTAAAATAATTAATATATTAAAATTATATATATTATTTAAATTAAATTTAAATTTTAAATTGTTAATTTGGCAAATAATTTATTAACATATTTAATTTATAAATTGTTACAATATTTTAATTTAATATGCACCAAAATAAACACTCCAAGATTTCATATTAATTCAGTAGGTAACAAGACAATCCATTGAAATTGATGATCACGTGTCTCAGATATAGTTTCATTAGTATGCCAAAGTGACACGAACATTTCTTCTATAGGATTCATGATATCGCATTGATTAATACTTATAAACAATGAAAAGATATATTTATTATGATAGTTTGTCTAATTTGAAGTATGATAAATACATAATTTTGACCTATCATTTTTTAATAATTAATGTTTCAGATGAACCTCTTTTTATAAATTTTAATTTTAAGGCCATGATCATCTAACATGTCGATAATATATTTTAATTTTCTTAAATTCGCCAATATATCATGATGAACCGAAAAGGAGCAACGAAACCTTGCCTTGATTTGTATTGAGCTTTTAATTCTTCGCATATTATGCGTGAAGCCTGTTGACTAGTCAAATCTATTAGTCTCCAACTGTATAAATACGAAAACAAAAATTTTCGAATACACCTAAAAAGTAGTAATAAAACAGTTACGTTCTTGTGATAATTCGGCGGGAAATCAATCAATCGTGTTAGGAAAAAGGAAAGCTGTTGATAGTGACTGCCCAACGTTGGACAGGTCTTACTGAGAATTGACGGCGACTAGATTGGGCTGCCCAAATTGCCAGAAGGGTGGAGGATAATCAGCTCCTGTCTTGTCGTTTTCTGCTGCCCGGTCTGAATCAGAGAAAGTCGGGCAACACGTTCTGTGTCTGTCTCCGGACGGCACGCGCGGTCAGGTATGTATCTATCTTTGTACTTATAACATACCACCCCCCAAAAAAGTAGCATATTACTTTTAGACCCATAAATTAGAATAATTCTCAATGTTATTTCTTTTGAGGACAAAGTTTACAATGTTGACAACTCTAAAGCTAGATTGCCATTTATGGTTATTAGGTAAAATGTTTAATTGATTAATTTTAACTAATCTAATAACACAATATACCATACTAGTCTAAGCTCAAGTTTGAAGAAACTTTCTAAATAAATTCACTTGTGTGAACAAAAATAGGTTCGAAAAGAATTCTGAAGCTATTGTGCTAATTCTATTGATGAAGGATTTTCAAATATTACAAAAATAAAATTTTAAGTGTACACAATAATTTATAAAGTATAGTTATGAATAAACTACTTAATTAATATATGAATAATTACAAAAAAGTTGCATGATAGAATTGAATTAAATAATAGTTTTAGGAATTCAAACTTAAAGGGGATCCAAATGTTCTACCACTTGAGAATTGTGAAATTTCCATTGATCTTGTTAGAACCAAAATTAAGATACGTTATTGAATAAGATAAGCCAAAGGGAAAAGCTGCAGAATTGTGGACAGAACTAAGAAGACAGGTATATTTACTTTTGCAAAGACATACGATTTCTTTCACACGTTGCTTTTAGCTTTCTTTCTGCACTCACATTTCGTTTTCGCCTCTGCCGTGTGGTGGGGGGGCTCCCTGTTATGTTCAATCTACAATGTGTATGACGAGCAGTCAACATTTTGTTAGTACTACCAGGGCACTGTGGTTGTAATATGCATCTCCTTTTTTCCTGCAAACTAGAACAGGCTGCAGAATTATTCAACATTAGTGGCTATTTTGGTCTACTTCTAGCGTTGTTTCCAATAGAAACCTTGTTTTGGGGTTCAACTTATGTTTTCTTGATTTACTTTTTAAAGCAAGTACCTGCTTCGCTTAACTTTGTTGTCACTTCAACAATTTCACATTTACTTCGGTCTATAGATGAATTAATTAAATATAACTATAATTAATCTCAATTTAACTTTGCACTTGATTTCGTGTTTCTAGGGTTATTGAAAATTTTAATTTTAATTTGTTAGAAAAAGAGAAGGAATTGTAATTAGTTAACAGATTCCAAGTGTCTTTGTCAAAACAATTAGACCAATATCTTCCATTCTCGTGGTGCACTATAGTGTATACGGTACTGTTATGTCTTGTCTTTGATTGTAAGATACTCATTCAATAATTAGCATATGTCTCTGTTCATGATAAGGAAAACTGGAAGAATCCCACTAATGTCCTTATCTTTACGTTCATGGACATTTCATAGAACTTGATTGCTCGAAATGGACAGTTGCCCTTTTTTTTTTTGTTTACTAGTTGTCAACAACAAAGAATATTGATTAATTAGTGTGAACATGAAAGTATTGAGAGAACTAAAGCTTAAGACAACCATTGATTAATCCCAACAGATGAAACATAGTATTCGATTTGTATTAATTTAACGTAGGTAGGTCCAAAAGTTAATTAGTTGGTCCAAAAGTTAATTTGTTTACTATACGTTCTTAGTTTTTTTTTTTTAATGTCAAGACTTTAGGAGTACTTATTAGGAGGTCGATTATGAGATGAAACTGGGCAATAAGGGATTGGTCAAATAACATATTATCTTGCAATCCAAGTGATAAGATTTAGTCCACACGACTAATGATCTCCATGCTGATCGATGGTGATTGAAAAATGGTTCCACATATTCGAGACATGTAGGCCCCTTTATTTACCCCATGGCTCAATATCCATGTAGTTTCTCTTTTCACACATCTACTTTAGTTACCATTCACACGATTGACGCTTATTAACACCCTCATTCCACGTAAATGGAAGGTGGTAAGTTCACATTAGTTTTAACGTTGACTGTTGAATTGAACACTTCTAACAAAAACTTTACCATCAAAGAAGAAGATAAGGGTTACATCACAGGTGATTTTTCAATTTGTCTTATGCGCCAAGTGTTAGGTAAAACAGTGTAGATATAAACCCAATTACATCTAGTCTTCAAGTCCAAGTCTAGCTTCTTTTGAATCTTTTTTTGTGGTTCTCTTTAGTCCGTCATTTTATGAAATTCCTCTTTAGCTTACTGCAGAACATCTTTCATATAACTAATATGCTTTGACTTAGTACAGTAAAGAGTTGAGTCAAGAACCAAGAATCAGATCCTGAATAAAAGTACAAATTATGGTATGTTACGGTACATATATAGTAATTGACCCAATTAAAGTAATTCTAAATTGTAATAATTCTTAATAACCATATAAACAACACTGGGTCTGCAATCATTTTATACGCACAACTTTGTTTTTTCGATTTAGTTTGAGGATAGTGGTAGGTACGATGGGGAACGGAACATAATAGCTTAAGACACCAACTACCATAGAAGAGCTTTTTTCCTATAAAGAAATTAGAATATGTGTTCAAACTCAATTTTCTCCTCATTGAGTTAGCTGAAATTTACAATTTGCACAAATTAATATTAACTACAACATGACTCAATCCTATCCCAACAACTTATGGTTGTTGAACGTTGTCACCTTCACTTCAATTCACATATGATCCGCTTTTTGGGTTGGTCTTGTAGTCCGACTTCATCTTTTTTCCCAGCTGCTCATCTCCGTAGTACATTTAAGAGGAGAAAATTGTCCATGGATAGTTCTACCACAAGCTTTCCTGGAAATTGCAAGATTCTTTACTATTTTTTGTTTTCCAGGAAAGCTGATGAAAGCATAAAATGGTTTTGAAGCAATGAACCAGATAAATGTATTGAAATTTCTCAGAAATGATCATTTCTATACTGCCACAAGCATGATGTCCAGCATCCAAGCAAGATGATTCATGCCAATCAACTTTAATGCATATATTTAAAATCAATAATTAAACACGTGTAAATCATTATCTGTGGATTTAGAATCACTCATAAATGTGTATAATTAAGTAGTAGCACACTCACGCACAATCTCTCACAATGGTTGTCATATCCTGATTCCTGCTGTTGTCTGTAGGGAAAGCTAAATTCAAGCCATAACTCTCGGGGCAGTGGCTTTATAGTTGAGGGTAGGGACAATTGGCTTTACACGTTTTTCCATGCGATTAGCCCTCTCCTTGAACTTGTAATGATGGTTTTTGAACAGCATCTTCAGGAAGGAAACACAAAGCCCCAACAAAGATTATTCTTTTAGAAAACTTGATTACTATAATCATTATAAATTCTCCCTACTCCACTTACTCGAGTCTCAGTTTATTTATGTCAAGAAAATCGTATGCAGGTATGATGCAACATATCATATGGGCGATCCTAATTACAAAAAAACCCATCATCTTAGTGGTAAAGACCAATCCTGCACTGTTTTTCCCTTATTTCCTTATCAATTACAATGAAAAATTATCTCAAAATAAAGAGTTTGAAAGATTATGATTTCTAACTTATTATACCGCTTAAGTGCTTGTTTCTCTAATTGATTTGAGTTTTAGCTACCCAAAAGAGAAAAAATTTAACAGAGATCAAATAGAGAGATTTTACATGAAAATGATAAAGAATAAAAAAACATTTGTCATGCGAATATGAAATTATTGTTCAATTGCTTATATTTAAATTCAAAAGAAAACCTTATAATCGATCATCTATAGCTATCGATCGTTTTTCTGACTATTATGGAATCATTAGCATAATAATGGTTTCTCTGTTGAATACTTGAATATGAATTTCGGATGAACACAAAGGGTACACTAGGCAACGAAGATAACTCCATTCGCTAGCCTCTAAAAACCACCTACCACAAACTTCCAAATCCAAAAGCACTTGTTTTTATGTGATTAGATTAAAGGTGGCTGCTTTAAGAATGTAATGTCTATAATAGAGTTCCCATCCCTCTATCATCTATTCCTTTACACCCACAAACACACTGGCTGCCAACAAAGCCACATTCAACTGAACTTACAAAGGCAAGTCATGTTTCCACCTACATCTTCTCTTTCTCTAATACATGGAACAAAATCTACTTTCTTTCTTTAGCTTTACCCACTAACAAAAAAGAAAAGACTCAACTTCTTTGCTTTTCTTGTTTTTGGATTGTTGTAGATCCACAAAGTAGTAAAGATGATTCAAGAGCTCTTGGGAGGCGCTGGTTTAATTGGAGGAGAGAGGAAAATTCCAACCATTTTAGAGGGCACACCTTCTGCTTCTGTTTCTCAATCTCCTTCACCTTCTCCATCTTCTTGCTCTTCAACAAGCACCACTACACCTTCTACCGCTGCTACTTCTTCAGCTTCAGAGAACTTGAGATGTCCGCGATGTGATTCTACAAACACTAAGTTCTGTTACTACAACAACTACAATCTGACTCAGCCTCGTCATTTCTGCAAAACTTGTCGCCGGTATTGGACTAAAGGCGGTGCTCTGAGGAATGTTCCAATTGGGGGTGGTTGCAGAAAGAACAAGAACACGAGCATATCTGCTGCATCAGTTGGGAAACCCACCACTAGCAAGATGAAAACTTTGGCGTCTGAGATTGGAAGATCAGGTTTTGGAAATGGGTTTGCTCATGAGCTTTCGTCTAGCCCAATTATGTGGTCTTCACCTCAAAGTTCTCATCTTTTTTCCCTACTTAGAGGCAACCAAAACCCTAACCCTAACCCTAGTGCACTATCTAGTTCTATTTCTGTGAAAGAGGAAGGTGGTATAATCGGAACTCACATGTTAGCTGAACCAACAGTTACAACAGTTGGGCTAAATGCTCGAACCCTATGCTTGGATCCCCTCGGCCAAGTTCCTTCTCTTGGTCTTTGTAGCCCTTTTTGGAAAAATTGTCAAAACCAAGTACAACAGCACCATCAAAATGGTTTCATAGTTGATGAAGCTCAAAACTCAGGGCTACAAGAACTATATCAAAGGCTCAAGTCATCGACTAATTGTTATACTGAGAACCCTCAGGTTGTTCTAGGAAATGCAGCTTCTTCATCAACGTCAGCATCTTCAACGATATTGGAGTCTGCTCAGGTGGCTGGAAGTGAACTGGGTTACTGGAATCCGGCATTTTCATGGTCTGATCTTCCCAACTAATGGTGCATATCTACCCTTTAATTTTATTTTGCTCTATATTATGTTTCGGTTTAAATCTTTCCTTCATTTCTCTAGGATGTTACATTGGGGTGTGGTATAAGGATATGGTCGTAGGATCACAAGTTTCTTTTTGATGTCTTAATTATGTATGGGGTGTTTCTTAAGGTGTGTTTTTAACTTTTGAGGCTGTACCAACTACCAAACCAAGGACCAAGAAGTGGTAAAGGTAGTATATATTAGTGCTTCTTTAGTACTGACTACTCTTAATCCTGAAGAGTGAATCCATTTTTGCATATATATCAGCAATTGTTCCCCTTCTTTATCGTCGGAAACAGTCCCAAAACCACCGGAACTGAATTTTTTGTGGGTTGATATTCTTTGAAGAAAGAAAGACGAAAGATTTATGAGGATATAACTTAGAGTTCTGCTAGGTTTTTAGCATAAAGACATCAAAACCATTTCGTTCCTAGTAAGAATAAAGATCGTAAGTGTATAGTAACGCTGTGTAAGACATGAGACTAAAATATCAGAAAAGAATAAAAACCTTACATGATTTCACTGAATGTATTCCTCTAGGTTGACTCAAACTTTAGTGCTGGTTCAATTATTTTTTCATATATTATATGAGGATATGGGTAGTGGTATGCTGCTGGGTGACATAAACATGAAGAATCTTTCATGAATTTGTATTGAAGATAAATGGGTGTGTCTTAAAAAGCAGCATTTGGGAACAGTTTACCAGAAACAGCAATTTGATTCTGACAAGGTTTGGGAGGAATGATTCCGCTCTGCAGCCTTATCTAATTAAAGCCATTGCCTCTCTCTTTCTTTCTGTTTCTGGCTCTGCTATTTCCATTCTCTTGGAAACAGACGCTCCAAGATTTTTCCCGTTTCACAACAACTGCAGTTTAGTCATCAGCAGCAGCTATGTCCCTATCAGTATTGCTCACCCGATTGTATCATTTCGCGTCAGTCATATCATATAGCTCCAGTTTTGTTATCTCTTTAATACGTATCTGTAATCTATTATTATACGATCGGATTCAAACGAAAACTTTCTTCCTGCATTAGTATTGAAAAGAAAAAAAAAAAAAACTTTTGCACTTCTCGATCTTCCAAAAAAAGGGTAATTTAAATCGGAGCCAATATTGCAAGGTAAGGAGAAATTGCATTCTTACTTGATGGCTATTTTTGGGATCCCTTCCTTTCGTTTGAAAGTCAAACTTTTTATCTTAAAAATGTAGCTTAACTTTGAAGTAGGCATCAATTACAATGTTGATTGAATAATTAGGGTGAAGAATATAGTAAATTAATAACTTCTATCATATAATAAATTTTTATAATTTTATCAGAGCTCATAGAATAATAATATTTCTTTTAATTAATAAATCTTATATTATTAATTTATATAATTTTTTAATGTAGTGCCATTTGACATCTCAGTTCACGTTGATATTTTATTTCTTGCTGACAAACATAATGGCCAGAAAGTAAACAAAAGCTGCTAACGGATTTTCACGATATGGATGAAAGACTAAGTCACCTCGTTAGTTAGAATTAGTATACTTAGTTAACAAGATATCGATGGTTCCAAGTGTAATTAAAAGGCCAAGCATTTAGAGGGGTAGTAGTAGTGAAAAGTGAGCACGTAGATGTTGAACGAGGCTACGTTAGACTGATGCCGCAGCCAATTTGTAATAGTTCTACAGTTCAATGATTTTTAGTTTCTTAGTATATATACGTAGGTTAAACTTTGAAAGTTCCTCAGTATCAATAATTCACTATAAATTGTTGGGATTTTACCAGCTTCCATTTAAATCTAACAAGAGATATATACTATTTATTCAGTTGTTTGATTTGATTAACTTCTTTATAGCTTAACTTGTAAACGTATTATTTCAGAATAATTAGTAATTAATTGATCTCAGTATTGAAGTCTTGTTGTTGTAGTTAGTAATTAATTGGTCTTGATGAATTATTTTTATGTCTAATCTTTTAATATCAAAAACCACCGAAAATACTAATCTTTTACATGAAGTAGTGCATTGATTTAATTTATAGTATAAGAGTTAGTTGGTCCCATGCAGCCCTTATATGTCTTTCTCAAGTCCATAGTAAATGTATCGATTGAATTTAGTGATGTAATAAGAAAAGAACCCACAAGATAAAGTTGATGGATTTATTGCAAAAATATGAAGAGGAAGGAATCTTGCACAATAAACTATGGGAACTTCGTTCATATCTAGCCCTCTCAATTTCCACTGAACCTGTCTCCAATTGTCTTGAAACAGTAACACCCTCGTAACTGATTCAAGAACACACTCTTATAAAATAAAAATCAAATAAATAAAAGGAATCGAAAGTTCTAAGGTTGTTTAGCCAGGCCACAGAACAATGCATTAGCAGGGATGTCATTCTCAGTGAGCAAGCTCTTCTCGTTATTCCAAACTCGCAAGTACAGTTGCTGCCCTAGATATCGCTGAGCCCACATCGCTGACCTCAAGTTCCACATTCCTTTGTTGTCAAGAGACACCAATACTGCTGTCCAGGATAGAGGGTATACCTGCCAAGTGCCAATTTCAATGTGCCTCAGTTAATCTTCTCTATCCACACAATCACTATTGCAAGCTTCTTTAATCTTCATTGCCTTAAACTTCTTTTCGTGATTTTTCATCATATAATTGCTTTTCAACTCTTAGAGTTGAAGAGGTGCATTTAGCGGATCTCAATTCTACGTTTACTTTTCCCTTTAATCACATTTGAAGTTTTAAATTGTGAATTGCAAGCTATAATATGATTAAAAATAATTATGATAAATGCACATATATAATTTGTGCAGATAATAAATAATAGACAAATCACAATACTAATATAAGTCAACACTATAATGTCATGATTTATTGTGAATTTCAATGTAAGACCTTACTCATAATATAATTCAATTTTATTATTTTTATAAAACAAAATTAGTAACTCCTCCACCTTCCTAATAATGTCGTGTAAATTGCAAATTATTTGTTTACTTTTTACAGCTATAGGGGCTTATAGTTTATTTCATTTTAGAATCGAAATTTAAGTACCTGAACGGTGTGTCTAGGAATACCATCGTCCATGTTGTAGCGTTCTTTCATGGTTTCATTCCAAACACCAGACCCGTATCTACAGAATTTTGGAGCCACAGGTAAGAATTTATTCACAAAATATTGTGCATGACCATACATATTGTATATTTATTAATAGTAAAAAACTACATAACTCTATTCAATATCCATATTTGAACATTAATCAAAGTCAACCCACATGCTCATTTCCTAGAAATATGCTAATTAATTAATTTCCGCAAAGAATGAAGTTAGCAAACCAAGATATTGAAGTTTTACCCGACAACGTAGGCACTGTATCCATCAAAATGCCAAGAGTGGACGATCTTCTTCTCTGTGTTTTGGAAAACAATCTCTACGAAGTCATGAAGGGTAGTGCCAATGACATATGTTCCCAGCACGGGATTGCTGTTGGTTGGTTTATCAGGAACAGAATTCAGCGTGAAGACACCAGAAATGTTGTACCAGTCGGCGAGCTTCAATGGCGTGGTTGGATCCACATAGGAGATGCTGTTAACAGCATAACGCAATTTGTTGTTGATCAAAGCTTGTGTGTTGGCTAAAATGATTGTCCTGACAATATTTATTTGCTTATAATGGAATGAGCCCTGAGGATTAGGCCTCGCTGCATTTGCCGTCAAGTTCAGCCTGATAAAACAAACAACAATTTATCAATACCTGAAACACAATGAATAAAAATGATATCTATTTAGTGAAAATCTTTTTAGCTACCTGATGGTCCTTGCCTGCTTCATAGACCAGTGAACATGGTACGTTGGACCAATAGGCAATGGTAAAGAAGGTGGAGTGTTTGAACCGGCATAGGCAAGAATTGCAGTGGTGTTGATGAAAGGTCTAGTGAAACGGGTAGAGGCAACAATGTAGTAGTCCTTTGGATTCTCACTTAATGTGACCAAAACAGCCACGGATTGACCGGCATGAATGTCAATAGTACTGTACTTTTCTTGCAAAGTATGAGCCCCTTCTACTTCTACAAGGGTCATTACATGACCCTGGATTCTGAAATTTATTGAGGTCGCAATTCCAACATTTGAGACTCTGAACTTGTAAGTTTTACCTAAAAAAAATTGGTTGGTACATTCAGAACTCTCACAGTCAGTTTCTGCCGTCCTAATTGTCGCATCTGAAGAGTAGTTTAAGTGTAACTTGACTAAAATTACCTGATTCACCAGTGAAAGTTGCACCTTGGGAGAGCCCATTTATAAGAAGACCGTCAGGAGGAGGAAGAGAAGTGCCATTGTCCAGGTTTTGCCGCAATCTCTGTATGAACCGGAAGTGTTTTGTTTTTGGGACAAGTTAGCACTATAGAAAGCAACATTAGTTTCAGTAAAGAAATGAGAGAGATAATCGATGTCAAACCTTGTGGTCGGTATTGTACCAGTCACCAATAAGCAAGGTGAACTCGGCGTCAGGAATAGGGTATGGAATTGCAATCACAGATCTTGACTGGATATTGAAACCTCCAAAGCCACCGGCAGCTCTATGCAGTGCAGTAGAAGGGAAATAGGTGTATGTTCCAATCTGGTCTTTTGTCTGGAACTTGTAGGTCCAGTTGGAATTAGGAGGGATAGGACAATTGGTCCCCATCACTCCATCTTGCCATGAAGTCTTTCTTTGTTTAATTCCATTCCTGATTAATTAGCACCAGAAAGGTCTTGCCTGTGAGTCCTTTTTACGATCTTCTACGCACAAACTATACGAAGTCTTGGTTATATAACATTGTATTGTGCACTAACCATGTTATGAGGAAAGGTTCATCCAACTTATTGATGACATTTACAATTATGTTGTCGTTAGTCACGCAATCAATAGTCGGGCCAGGAAATTGTCCATTGATAAGGATTCCCTGCAAGAAATAATTGTACAGGTACAATCAGGATGAGGCTAAACATTGGGAATAGAAAGTGTAACAAACCACTAAAAATTGTAGTTTAGTATGGAAGATTAGAAGAAACTTGCGTGAAATATATAAACGAGTTAAGGGCCCATATTAACCTACCCTTTGACGACTACCGAGTGGAGCAATGTCTCCATACGTCACTGTCCATGTGTAATATCTGTAGGGGTCTTCAGCTTGCACACCAATGCCATTCAGCAGAAACAATAGTCCAATACAAAAACACAGGATCCTGCCCTGCCTCATCTGAATGTAATATGTTCCCCCGATTCCTAGAGTCCTGTTCATGTGGACGTATGTAAAATCATCACAACTTAAGAGGAATATGATCCTCAAACTCAACTCACATTTTAAGTAAGGAGAATTAGATAAGTAAAGACATGTACCAAGGTAAGAACTGCAAACTGACTCCCTCAAAGACGCAAAGTTCCTTAAATGAGAGGATGAACCTTACAAGTACAAGTGAACAGAAAAGGCAAACCTCTATATAAAAGAAGTGTGTCAAGATCCTGGAACCTACGCATCAAGATTCATATTTACTCCTTCACAACTCACTTTGAGCTCATAATATCATGTGCTTAATAACTAATTTCTTGGAAAGTAACATGACAAACAATGTCAACCCTCTTAAGTTTACTTATTTTTTAATTTTGGCAATGCAAAAAGATTAATAAAATATGAAAAACTAATCTAAGACATGCATGGAAGAATTTGGTTTCCTGGTGGCGATTAGAAGAAAGATGCAAGGAAGCGAAAGCCACTGCGGTGAGAGCGGATGATAACATTAATCCATTGCAACTCAATCAACTTGTTTAAATGTCAACAGATTAGTGTATGGGTTCAAGAAACCGTGTACACGTAATTGATGCATGTGATGTTGCTTAATGCATGAGAAGTGTGACACCCAGATAATAGTATAGAAAACCTGTCCTAATTTTTAATCATGATAGTCACATGATAAAGAAGCGAATTATATGATTGAACAAGACCAAAGACAAGCGAGGGTGTCGAGTGGATCACTTGCGTCTTTTAGGGTTTCTGCAAATGTTTATTGCGATTCCTTTGACTGCGTCGGTTTCATTACCATCATCTATGTTGTTATTTAGCACACTTGCCACACCCAAAATGATATGTACAGCGTTTCAGTTCAAAGAATTTAGAATGGTGCGTTAACTTTTAGCTTTGTAAAATTCCTATTTGATCCAGCAAATAATTTTATTTAGTTTAATGAGATTTGATTTGTATGAATTATTTAGAATAATTTTAACAATTAAATCTCATAATTCAGATTTATTTCTCGGAATCAAGGATCTAAGTTTGAGTGTTTGATGGTAGGCGTAGGTCCACGTTGAGAGTCATTTACGTACAAGAGAAAGTAAGATACTAAAATTGATGATAATATCTCATATGTCCATGTTAAATTTCAAAGAAAAAGTGATAATATTCTATTGAGGTTCCAAAATTCAAGGATGTCATCATTAATAATTGTCCAAATATGAACTTTTATTTTTTCAATTTATTTATTAATTTAAAATTTAAATTAATACATACCTGTAAAGATATATATGGAATTAAAGATATTAAAATTTATATAATTAATTTAATGTTAGTTTACATATTAAAGGATTTTATAATTTTACTATTTATACATAAATGTATATATGTCAACTAGAAATCAAATTTATGGAATGCAGTCGTGTTCAACGATATATGCAAAAGTTTAACTTAAAAAAAGAAATTTTCAAGGAGAAGAAAAATTGAAAAAAGATGGATGCAGTCAAGATTAATAAATTGAAAATTTTACCACAAATATTCGTATGGAATTGTAATCGTTAATTAATTAATATATATATATATACTAAAGACGAATGTGATAGACGATTACGAAATTCCATCCCATCGTTCATTTCATGAAAGACTGGGATTGTTTCCCGATTGTGACTTAAATAGTTACAGCCTTGACTGCCATATCAACTATATGAATGACAAGGAAGTTAGATCCTTTATCTGTTTCTTTCTAGAACTTTGACCTTTTTCCTATTATATCTAATTATATTTATCTTTAACATGTGATAGATATTTTGGCTGTGGTTGTTGAAGTCTTGGATCAGAAAGAAATCAGTAAAGATGGCAAACTTTCAACTGTACAAAAATTTGTTGTTTCCAACTAACAGTATGTTACATTTTCTATTATTCTCTACAGTTGTTAAAATCTTACACGAGTTCTTTTTCTGACATTTTCCAATTTTTATATTAGGCAATAACCCATTATACTGTCAATGTCGAATGTTTTTGTTACTAATGAGGGCCAATAAATTGTCGAATCCTTATATACTTATCTGATAATTGTGTGTAGCTGGATAAAAGTTAACTTTTACAATGGTAATTTTGTTTTTTTTTATTTCATCGAGCTTTTAGATTTTTCTTTTATTTATCCTTCCATTTTATTCTTACCTTATAATTGAAGTATTTTAGGGGTTGCATTATCCTCGTGGTTTGACCCTGCAATTCTTATTGATCCACCAATACAAGAGGCTGTAGATCTTAAAAATTGGTATTGCCACATTTTTTTTTATCTTTCCTCTAACAACAAATAAAATTATATACAAATGTTAGAATATTTTAATGATTTTACATTTATAATTATCATTTTTTAGGACACAACGAAATACTAAGGAGCTCAAAAACCTTGTTAACTAACAAGCTTATCTCAGATATAATCTTGATGTGTCTTTCGGATCACATTAAAAAGTTACTCAAATCATCTTCTTAAAGTCCACCAGTAAGACAAATACATTTGATATTATATTATAAGCTTTTTGCCTCACATTTTCTATCTCATCATCATCATCATCATACCCCGAAATTTCACAATGAAGTAGGGTTTGGGGGGCGGATAGTACGCAGCCTTACCCCTACATTGTAGAGAGACTGTTTCCAGTAGGCCCACATGCATATGTGACAAGATAGTAATGACAAAATAAGAGAATAAAATTTTTTAAATAATAAATTAAAATAAAATAAGTAGAAAAAAGAAAAAAATTATTTTAATCAATTAATAAATATGTAAATTACTATGTAAATAAAATTATATATATATATATATATAAAGTAATGAAAATAATACTAATAATAATAATACGAAAGCTAATAATAATAAAAATAGAACAAAAACAAATACGAAAAGACATTAAATAATTAAAAATAATATTAACAAAAATATTCAACTTGCATTGAACATTAAAGAAGCACAAAGTAAAAGTGTGCACCTGGAAACTGGTCGTTGGGGTGGAGGCAATTTCCTCATGCCATGCATACAATACCGAAACATAAAAATATCTGTTACCTGATGTATGGATATGACAACTGTTTTGAGGAAGGGATGGGTCATTTCACCAGAGGGACATCGACAGAAAAGGAAACTTTTTGACAAAACCAAAACCCAAATCTAATGTTCAGAGCACGATAAACGAAAAACTCAAGTATGTTTAGTAAATTGCAAGTAGTATAAATTGCAAGTACTAAGTAAACTATCATTAATTAAAAAATAAAACCAGTACAATAATTAGTAAAAATTTTACTAATGGAAAATTCAGTAATACCAACAATTAAAATACTCAACTAAATAAATTTATTTAATTAAAAATTATATATCTTTAAACTTTATCTAATATGTAATTATTATCGATGATAAAAATATAATTACATTAACATTAACATTAACATTAACAACTATGGATTAATCACGAGTCGAAATATGGTTAGAGCCCTTATGTGTCTTGAACTTATACTGAATGCAGTTAATATAAATTTGGCAACATTTTCTGACTTTTTTGATAATTGCCGACCAATACATGATTTTCTTTTAATCTTTCTCGGAAAAGGTCTGATATTGGGGGGGCTGGGAGTAGTATTCTTTACCAACTCAATTTATTCTGCTTTTTCATTGGGATTGGTTTTTGTTTGTATATCCTTATTCTATATTTTATCAAACTCTCATTTT